>SZWC01000481.1:231807-241930 GCA_023375785.1 Penium margaritaceum
AGACGACATAGCGCAGCACTCGGATCGCGGCCTCGAAGTGGAGGTGACGCGGCTCCTGAGAGAACTGGGCCAGGAGGTTGACGGCGAACGCGATGTCTGGACGCGTCGTCGTCGCCAGGAACATCAGTGACCCAATGACCCGCAGATACGTGGTCACATCAACTGGCTCCCCGACAACAGCGAGGTCATGACTCTTCAGCTTCACCTGGCCATCGGGTGACATGGGTGAAGATGCGCTAGGCACGAGGGGCAGGTCCTCGGCGAAGCGAGTGGACAGGGTCTGCACGTAGGCAGCCTGGTGGACGTGCAGGATGCCCTGGGAGCGATCATGTTTGAGCTCCATGCCCAGGAAGACTCGGGCAGACCCGAGATCCTTCATCTGGTAGGCGGCGTGCAGCAAGTCCTTGACACGCTGGATGGCGGCCGTGTCTGGCGACGCAATGAGGAGATCATCGACGTAGACCAGAACCGCGGTGAATGTCTGACCTCGCGGGCTGACGAACAGTGCGGGGTCAGCGGTGTTGCGCTGGAGGCCGCCACGGAGAAGCATGCTGCTGATCTCCTGGTTCCAGCACCGAGGCGACTGCTTCAGGCCATAGAGGGCCTTCCGCAGCCGCCAAACTCTCCCAGTGCCATTGTCGAAGCCTCGGGGCTGCGTCATTTAGAGCTCCTCACCCTCCAGTGAGCCATGGAGGAACACGTTGCTCACGTCCATCTGATGCAGTTCCCACCCGTGCTGGGCAACCAGGCTGAAGAGCGCCCGGCTAGTGGAGAACCGACCGACTGGGGCGAAGATCTGGTCATAATCGACCCCAGGGACCTGAGCAAACCCCTTTGCTGTGAGGCGGGCCTTGTACTTGTCCAATGATCCGTCAGGCTTCCACTTACGCCGAAAGACCCACTTGGCACCAATGGCCTTCCGACCTGGAGGGAGGTCGACGAGGTCATACACGTGGTGCTGCCGGATAGCAGCGAGCTCCTCGGCCCAGGCATCATCCCAATGTGCGGCCTCAGGGGAGGCTCGAGCCTCGCGTAGGGTGGCTGGGTCCTCTGGGCATGCTGTGGATCGGACTGAGAAGGCGTGTGCATCACGAGCCCCAGGTGGGATGCGGGCGAGTGCAGCCACAACAGCATGCCGATGCTCGTGATGAAGCATGGCATAGCCCAATGCAGAGCCCGCGTGAAGGTCTGCGATGATGGCGGAAGTGGTCAGGCCGAGAGCCTTCGTGCCAGGGTCCCCACTCACGACCGTGGGAGTGGAGGAGACACGTGGAGCCACAGGGGGTCGAGGCGCCACGGGACGCGGTGCGACGGTCTGCGCGCTCACTGTTGGCCGAGGTCGGAGGCTGCCACCAGGGCCACGTGTGTAGCGCGGTCGGGCAGAAGATGGCCCTGAGTCCGACGGGCCGACGGAGGCGGACGGGGCTACTGGCCCGGAGGAGCTAGCGGATGCGACTGGCGCTGCTGGCCCGGAGGGGCCAGTTGGCCCGAAGGAGCCAGCAGACGCGAAAGGCGCTGCTGGCCCGGAGGGGCCAGCGGACGTGACAGGGGCTGCTGGCCCGGAGGGGCCAGCGGACGTGACAGGGGCAGCTGGTCCGGAGGGGCCAGTAGACGCGACGGGGGCAGCTGGCTCGGAGGGGCCAGCGGACGCTGCGGGACTGTTGGCCCGGGGGGGCCGGAGGACGCGACAGGGGCTACCGGCTCAGAGGGACGGAGTGATGTGTCACCCGGAAGCGACAGGACGGAGGACGGACTCACCACTCCCCCATGCAACGGGAGGGACACGGACGAGCCGGAGCGGATGAGGTCGCGGGGAAACAGGTCCTCAAAGAAGAGGGCATCGCGGGACTCGGCGATGTAGTGTCGGGATGGGTCCCAGAAGCGCCAGGCCTTAGACTGACGAGACACACCGAGGAAGGTGCAGGGGCACCCGTGGGGGGCGAGCTTGCCGCCCTGCTGTGGGACGGGCAGCCACACAATGGCCACGCAGCCCCAGACGCGAGCCGGGCGGAGGTCAGCGCGCCGACAGCACCAGTGCTGGTATGGCGTGGACTGGCGGGGAAGGGGACCGTGGGGAACCCGGTTCCAGACCCAGGTCATGTAGGCCATGGCTTCAAAATAGAAGCCATCGGAGAGACCGGACTCGACCCGCATGGTGCGAACGGCGTCGGCCATGGTACGGTTCCACCGCTCGGAGACGCCGTTCTGGGCGGGTGTGTAGGGCGCAGACGTCTCATGGTGGATCCCGCGGGAGGCGAGAAAGGTCGTGGCCTCACCCAGGAACTCGCCACCGCGATTGGAGCGAAAGCGGCGAAGAGGGCGGCCACACTTGCGCTCCGCGAGGACAAGCCAGTCCTGAATGGTTCGGGCGACATTGCTCTTCTGCCAAAGGCAGAAGACCCAACGGTAGCGAGAATAGTCGTCCGTAAGGGTGAGGACATAGCGGCCATGCTCACCGACGGACTCGGTGGGGAGAGGGCCCATGACGTCCGAGTGGACAAGGTCGAGAGGGGCGGACGCACGGGAGGAAGACAGGGGGTATGTGGACCGGTACATCTTCCCCTGAGTGCAGTCAATGCACTCAGTGGGGCACGGGAGAGGGAAAGTCTCCGGGTCAAGACCCTTAGCCGGCTAGGTGCGGAGTATGCTCTCTACGGCGGCAGAGTGGACGTGGCAGAGGCGGCGGTGCAAGAGGCGGGTGTGCTGAGGAGAAAGCATACTGGTGACAAACACATGGCCTGTGGCGGCCGGCGGGAGGAGACGGGAGGGGAAGAGGAGAGGCGAGGAACGTGCCACAAGTTGCCACGGGTAGTAGAGTGCAGTACGACAAGACCAGACGGACGCAACGACACAGTGCCGACACCACGCGAGTGCACAACTTCCATGCTCATGCGATCAAAGGCAGTCACGAACAGGAGGCTAAGCTCGAGACCAGGGATGAAGAGAACATCAGTCAGAAAGACGTCACCGGCAGGACCACGGAAACGAACGACGCCAACACCACGGACAGGCAACACTTGTCCGGAACCCGTGCGGACACCGGAGACATCGCCGACAGGACCGAGCATACTGAAGGCCTCACGAGAGGCCGTCATGTGATGCGTGGCCCCGGAGTCGATGATCCAGGTCTCAGCAGGGTCCTGGACAGGAGTCGCCAGATCACTCACGGTCACATGGCAGCAAGCGAGGGACGCGGACGCGGTGGAAGGAGGCGCGAAACGATACTGCCAATCATCAAGCCACGCAATGTCGTCAAGGAGTGGGGTGGAGGAGACCACGGAAGACGACGAGATAGACGAGGAAACGGGATACGACCGCAGCTCAGTCTCAGTCATACAGGGATGGGCCGGAGGGCAGGAGGTGACGCAACTCGCACTTCCCTGGGGAGGAGGGCGAGGCAGGCCAAGCTGGAGCGCGATGAACTGCTCCAGCTGACGCTCACGGGAGGATGGCCTAGGAGTGTAGACAGAGTGCGGATTGACGGCGCCGGAGCCTGGGTAGTGGGAGGGCTGAGCCGGCGAAGGAAGCGCAGGTGCCGACGGCTGTGGGTAGTACTGCTGCGGCGCGGGTGTCTGCGGGACAGGCGGAGCTGTCAGAGTGGCAGAGCTACTGGACGAGGTCGGAGTGTCAGGGCCAGCAGCAGCGACAGCGGCAGAGGCGAGGCGGCGCTCCCACTGGTGACGCATGGTGGCGATGACGCGCGCCTCGTCCGTCGGGAGAGGCCACGTGTACCACCCGTGCCAGGGCTGGCCACAGTTGTGACAGACCGAGCCACCACCGCTGGACTCGGTCGATGACTGCTGCTGCTGCTGTTGCGGTGGACCCTTGCCTTTCTTGTTCCGAATTTTCTTCTTCCCCGAAGACGATGAGGTAGCTGCGATGGGGGAGGCGACGGCCACGGAGGCAACGGCAGGGGAGGCGACGGCAAGGGATGCAAGGGCCTCCGTGCGATGGAGCTGGGACTCCTGGCGAGCTTCCTCAATGCGGAGGAAGAGCTCATATGCCCAGGGCATGAGGGTGCCCTGGGCCTCCATGGTGGAGAGGACGTCCTGAGGATAGTGGACGAAGACGTCTGCGTACGCGCTAGTGGCGCCGCGCTTGATGGTGAGGAGCGCGGACAGAGGGGGCGGAGCAGATTTACCGAGTCGACGGAGGATGTCCTCCGCCCGCTGCCAGTAGGCAGTGACCGTCTCGGTCTTCCCCATGTGCAGGGAGTTGAACTCCCGGAGCAGACGGCTGATCTCAACGTCGCTGGACAGGCGATGGGGCCTGGTGAGGACGTGCCATGCGGCTGCAGGATCTGGGATGTCGCCAGCGATGAAGTCGCCGAGGAAGGGCTCCAGGGCAAGGCAGGAAAAGCTGGGGGGGCGACTGGGACAAGGGCACAGACGGCGCGACCAGCGTCATACAGCTAATCAGCCTGGGTGGAGTCATAAGGGAGGGTGTAGTAGGCCCACAGACCCTCACCCTGCGCCCAGATCCGGAAGCTGAGCTCCCAGCTCCGGAACTGCTCGCCGGCCTGAAGCGGCAGCGGCGGCGTCTCAAAGTCCTTCTGCCTGCGGCCGGCACCCAGAGTGGGGCCAAGGACGGAGGTCACTGTCTGCCGTTGGCGCTGAGTCTGCTGCTGTGCCAGGTAGTACGTGGCAGCGGACACAGCGGGGCTAGCGTGCCTTGGAGGGATGAACGACGGCAGCACACTGGTCGCGGTCTGGGAGGCGACTGGCTGTAGCGCTACAAGCTGCTGCGTCAAGGCGGCGAGCTGTTGCTGAAGAGCAACGAGGGGGTCAGGGTTACCGCCAACGCCACCAGTGGGCTGCTGCTACTGCTGCTGCTGCTGCTGTTTGGGTTGTTGCTGCTGTAGCGGCGGCGGCTGCTGCTGCTGCAGCGGGGGCGGCGGCGGCTGCTCCTACTGCTGCTACTGCGGCGGCGGCGGCTGCTGTTGCCGTGGCGGCGGCGGCTGCTCCTGCTGCTGCGGCGGCGGCAGCTGCTGTTGCTGCGGCGACGGCAGCTGCTGCTGCTGCAACGGCGGCGGGTGCTACTGCTGCTGCTGCTGCTGCAGTCGTTGGAAGAAAGGAGGGATAGGGGTCCCCCCAACAGAGGACCCCTCCTCACCGGGACTACCATCCATGATTTAGTGTCCCTTGTGTTTTTTTTTTGTCTTTGTGTTGATGTCAGCAGTAGCTTGGGGCGGTGGGGATTCTACCCACCCCTTTGGTCTTCCCCCTTTCCTTTCTTCCCCCCCCCCTTTTTTGTTGATGACGTCAGCAGTGACATCAGCAGAGAGGTACTGACGTCAACAGCGGCGGTTGTTGGGGCCGCCGCTGCTGCTGTCGCTGCTGATGAGGCTGCAGCCGCTGCTGCTACTGCTGCTGCTACTGCTGCTGTTGCTGCTGCTGCTGCTGCTGCTGCTGTTTGTTGCTGCTGCTACTACGGGCTGCTGCTTCTGCCTGCTGCTACTGCTGGCTGCTGTTGGGGCTGCTCGCTGCCGTTGCCTACAACTGACGGTGGTGCCAGTCACTGCACCTGGGTGACGTTGCCGCTTGCGTCGTTGCCCGCAGATGTCAGACGCCGCCTGCCGCTCACCTCCTCGCGTCACGCGTGGGGGTTAGTGCTGCCGAAAAAATTTCGGCAGCATTTCCCCTGGCCCAGTGGCCGTGGGAAAAAATCTGACGCCGCCACCAGGCGGGTGAATGCTGCCGGAAAAAATCCGGCAGCATTTCCCCTGCACTGGCGCGTATGGGGGTCCGCCGGCGTTGTCTGGCACTTGTTCGCCAGTCTTCTGCTGCTGCTGCTATGCTCTGGTTGTGATACCAAGCTAGAAAACCTAGGCAGCCGGTTGGGGCAGCAGCGTTGTTGATGCAGCGTGCGGGCTTCCACGCTCGTTGCTTAAGTGAGCTGCCCCCTCAGTCTGCTGCTCCAGAGTCTAAGTCTGGAAGCTCTGGGTTTGTTACTAAGAAACGCGCGCGCCAGAGTTAGCGCCAGAAAGCAGCTGAAAACTGAAAGTAACTGGTTAGGAATGAAGAATGAGCAACAATGGGAGACCCCTCCAAGTTCTAGCTCCGCCCCATTAGTGTAGAAGTTGTTACTCAGCTAACCAGCCAATCAGAAAATAGCTCTGGACCTATTTTCTGGCAGGCAGGGTTTTCTCGGTGAGCCTTGCCAGACGCCCGACAGCCCAAAACCTAGGCGTCGTCCGTTTTGCCTGAAAACTAGACCATACCATAATACCGACGCTGCGAACGCAGTCGTGCGGTCAGAATCAGCTAGAAAAATAGTAGCAAAGAGTTATGGCTGCCCGAACCCGGGCAGTGCCTACGGTGGTCCATGATGCCGAACAGGGCCATACAGCATGCAACAAGGACCCTAGGCAGAGCATGACGCTGCAGACACGATGGGACGCGCTGGACGCATGCAGACAGCAACTACGGTGGCACTGACCGCCGGCAGCACGACCGCCGAGGAGGCCTGCCGATGGAGCTGAGCACGTCGCCGGAGAGAGGAGGCTCCAGCGAACTGCAAGTAGACCTCAGCGTGCGTCGGCTCCACCGGATGACACTCCATCAGCGTCGAGTCTCGCCGTCAGTCATCTGCACGCTGATGTACACAAGCTGGGAGGACACAACAGAGCACAATGAGAGATGCGCAAAAACCAACACGTAGGTCATTGTGCGCACAATGGTTGTGCGCACAATGGAGAGTAGCGACTCCCAGATACCTAGTAGGTGTCATTTTGTCGTCTAGTTGATTTTACAAGATATGTTTTAGTCTTGTCTTATGACCTATAATAAGACAAGACTAAACCGCCACCAGGTCCGATTTCTTGACGAACAATGTTTCTTCCACATTTCGCATAGTCTCATATCAAGTTTTCTGCAACGTGTCTTTTATGTTCCATTTATCTCATCTTATCTCGAGAATGTAATGGCTGTCGGATGGACGAATCTAGCGGACCAAAACATCTTATAAATTCATGTGTTCTTAGTGATGAGTGTGTAATATTCTCTCTTTAAAACTGTTGCAAAATGCAGGTCGTATTAAGTAAAAGAAAGAATAGTATACAGTGGGTTGTCTCTTTACAAATCATATTCTCCGCCAGACGTGCAATCGGTAGATGTAAGAGCATCTAACTGGCTGTACAAGCAATCGTCTTTTTTCCGTTCTGTGCGACTGACGACGAATAGAAAAAAAAATGGGTCTCGCTTCTAGCTTACCGGCGTGCGATGCCTCGTGCGATAGGCCACGTGTATTTATTTTAATGCGCACAACTGTCGCACGGTGTGCACAATGGAGGGGCACACAATGGTGAGTGGCACCCCGTAGATCCCCTTTCCTCTATCACAGTGTGCGTTGCATTCTGCAAACCCCCCCAAACCTACGACAAACCCCCTGGTTTAAATGGGGGGTTTGGCAGGGTCATTGCGAGCTCGCAAGGAGGTTTCGCCACGAAAATCCTCCTGCGAGCTCGCGACGACCGGCAAAGCTCGAAGTCAAAAACCATGTCAAATGTGATGTATACATAAAACATATATCAGCCGTGCCCGTTTTCGCTCGCACGACCAAAAACATGGGCACCGCTGTCATGTAGTTTTCGGTTATGGATGAAAGACAGCTCCTAGCACTGTTGTTGCTAGCGTGGCAACGCAAGCCAGCTAGCTAACTCACTAGCACACACAGGTGGAGGTGAGAACAGCAAGGGGTTGGCTAGGGACACAAACACAAGTGTCAGAAGCTGCAACTGTTTAAATGTGCAGAGAGAAATGACAAATGAGGTCTGGCCAACCTATATAGTGCCACGGACCTAGTGGATGCACTCACACACACAGCGCACAACGGCACTATTTTTCTAGCAGGACAAAACAGTGGCAAAAACACAGTTTTGGTCACAATTCCCTGCAGACTCGTCAGAACGATGAGCCGTTTGAACCAGAACGGCCACGTTGACGAGATCTACATCCTGATAGGCTGCACGCCTACGTGCTCTGACACAGCACGAGTCTACAAAATAGAGAAGTCTTCTGGGCGCCCGTCGCCACCGGCTGCCGGCCTGCTGCCGCCGTCGCCTGTCTCAGGGATCTGCACGTGAATGGACATGAGCCGAGGGGTCACCGTAAGCTGTGTACGACACACACAACAACACTCCCCCATGACCGGAGGGTGAAACACGTCCATGCACATGCAGACACTGACTTTGTACAGAGCAGGAAACGCACAGCTGCTGCAAGCGGCAGGCACAGCACATACAGGGTGGCACATGAGGAATCAACCTGCAACAGGGATGGGGCAGAGTCCAACGGAACGAGTGGCCGCATGAAAATTCGAACGACCTAGAGCCTTGGTCAGAAAATCCGTGCACTACCTGTCAGTGCTCACGTGGATGACTCGGATCTCACCACGATCAACCAGGTCACGCACGAAGTGATGCTCGACATTGATGTGCTTCGTGCGTGCATGGAACACACCTGAGTTTTTGGCGATGGCCTCCGCGCTCATGTTGTCACACTGGAGAACCACGGGGGGAATGGGCTGACGCAGTTCACGCAACAGACGGACGAGCCAGACACATTCTGCTGCACCGGCGCCTAGGGCAACATACTCTGCCTCAGCAGTACTACGTGCGGTACAGCCCTGCTTCCCACTTCGCCAGGACACTGCAGTGCCTCCAATGAGGAAGATGTAGCCGGTGCGGCTTTTGCCATCTGGACTCCACGCCCAGTCGCTGTCTGTGTACCCATTGAGCACAACGGACACCTGCTCGCGAAAGCACAGGCCGAAGCGTGCAGTGGACAAAATGTAGCGCACACACCGGACTGCGGCCTCCAGTGTTTGCTGGCGCGGAGCCTGCGAGAACTGGGCGAGTAGGTTGACAGTGAAGGCAATGTCGGGCCGTGTCGTGGTGGCCAAGTACATGAGCGAGCCGATGACTCGCAGGTACAGGGTCACATCAACTGGCTCCCCCAGGTCAGCTGGGTCATCGACCTTCAAGGCCGTCTGCCCCTCAGGGGTCATGGGCGTGGAGGCCGTGCGGACGGCCGCGAGGAGGTCGGCAAAATGCTCCCCCACGGTCTCTGCGTAGCGTCCCTGATGGACACGGAGTGTGCGACGAACACGGTCGCGCACGATCTCCATTCCCAAAGAGACAGAGGCCTCACCAAGATCCTTCATCTTGTAGGCTGAGGAGAGAACGGCCTTGGCAGCATTCACTGCTCCCAGGTCGGGCGAGGCGATCAGAAGATCGTCCACGTAGACGAGGATGGCAGCGAGCGGTGCTGGGGACTGTGAGATGAACAGGGGTGGGTCAGCATCACTCTGAACGTACCCAGCGCGTCTCAGCGTGCTGGTGATCTCCTCGTTCCAGCAACGCGGTGACTGCTTCAGGCCGTACAAGGCCTTCCGCAACCGGTACATGCGACCGGTACCATCCTCAAAGCCAGGTGGCTGGACCATGTAAATCTCCTCCTCAAGATCCCCATTTAGGAAGGCGTTGTTGACATCCATCTGATGGAGTTCCCAGTCGTGCTATGCCACCTGGCTCAGCAACGTGAGTGTGGTCGTCATCCGCCCAACTGGGGCAAAGGTCTCGGTGTAGTCCACACCAGGGACCTGAGAGAAGCCCTTTGCTGTCAGGCGCGTTTTGTAGCGCTCCACGGTGACGTCTGGCTTCAGCTTCTTGCGTAGAACCCACTTGGCCGGCACCCCCGGGACAGCCCCGAGGGTGCCGGCGACGGAGTGACCGCACTGGACGGGGGCACTGTGCCCACCGGACCAGGAGCCTCCCCCTCACGACGGGGACCGGAACACCCAGGGGCATGAGCAGTACGCAGAGTGTGGATGCGAGCAAGGTCGCGGAAGGCGAGATGCTCAAAGAAGAGAGCGTCACGAGACTCCACGATACGGCGGCGCTCGGGGTCCCAGAACCGCCAGGCCTTGGACCGCGGGGCGACGCCAACGAAGGCGCAGAGGCGGCCCCGCGGAGAGAGCTTGCTCCCCTGCTGCTCCGGCGTGAACCAGACGCATGCAAGGGAGCCCCAGACACGGGCGAGGCGCAGGTCCGCTCGGCGCCCATACCACAACTCGTAGGGCGTGCGGTGACCTGGGAGGGGACCGTGGGGAATGCGGTTCCACA
>SZWC01000481.1:250727-270374 GCA_023375785.1 Penium margaritaceum
TCTCTCTCTCTCTCTCTCTCTCTCTCTCTCCCTCTCTCTCTCTCTCTCTCTCTCTCTCTCTCTATCTCTCTCTCTCTCTCTCTCTCTCTCTCTCTCCCTCTCTCTCTCTCTCTCTCTCTCTCTCTCTTTTTGTGTGTGTAACACGCCGATAAAACTGGGTGCGAGCCTCTGCAAGAGTATAAGCCCTCGGGACCCAATTGCAATTCACAATCGCGCACGTTTGTGTGGAGAGTAACTTTTTCGTAAATTTTTCTCTCTCATGAATGAATCTCCTCACAAGTCTAACTCGACCGAAGTTCAAGCGCGAAGTCCATCATCCTCATAGGACGACCCAGGAGGGAGAAATCAGGGCGGCTCATTGGGTTGAAGCGGCTCAACTAAGTTCATTTCTCTCGCCTTTCCAAGCCTTGAGTGATGTTCATACCTCCACGTGGAAACCCTAGGTTTACAACATGATTTAAGGGGTTGTGGCAGCGCAAGATGCTCTCCCATGTGATTGAGATTCCGTGGCCACCGTATGCCTTCCCATGCGGTGGCTTGGCCAACCCTCATTGTAAAGATGGGTTTGTCACGCCACCAAATGGCAGAGGCAATCGGCAGAGCGGTCAAGTCGGAACATCTGCCGTTGTGGCCCTCGCGAGCCCCTCAACATGATGAGGTGCTTTTCAAGGGGCATCGAATTTGGACGGACCCCCATGCAAAACCGCTTTATATCTTGATCATTGTGACGAAGCAAGCTTTTCCATCACGATAATTTGCAATGCGCTCGCGTTCTGCTAATAGAGGTTGCAAGACCTCGAGCAGTGACCGAGTAGTGCAAGGCACAATTTGATCATTGCTTTTCTTCAGAAAAGCAACCTAATGCAGCAGGTGGGGGCAACAGCGTTGTTGATGCAGCGTGAGGGAACCCACACTCATTGCTTAAGCTGCCCCCTCAGTCTGCTGTACCAGAGACTAAGTTTGAGAGCTCTGGTGTCGTTACTTAGGAACGCGTGCGCCAGAGTTAGCGCCAGACAACAGCTAAAAACTGGAAATGATTGTTTAGGAAGCAAGAATGAGCAACAATGGGAGACACCTCGAAGTTATAGCTCCTCCCCAGCTCTGTAGAGCTTGTTACTCAGCTAACCACCCAATCAGAAAATTGACCTATTTTCTGGCAGGCAGGGTTTTCTCAGTGAGCCCAGCCACATGGCCGACAACCCAAAACCCAAGTGTCGTCCGTTTTGCCTGAAAACCGAACCATACCATAATAACAACGCTACGAAAGCAGTCGTGCAGTCAGAATCAGCTAGAAAAATAGCAGTGAGGAGTTATGGCTGCCCAAACCCAGCGCCTACACTAGTCCCTAGTGACAACAGTGCCACGCTAACATGAGACGTGGACCCTAAGCAGAGCATGACACTGCAGACACAATGGTACAGTCAGATCCAGCACTCGACACATGCAGGCAACATATGTAGTGGCAGTGACCGTCTGTTGCCTGACAGCCGAAGAGGCCTACCGATGGAGTTGAGCACGTTGACAGAGGGAGGACGCTCCAACGAGCTGCGTGTAGGCCTCAGCATGCGTCGGCTTCACCGGACGACACTCCAGTGTTGTGTGTGTCGTACACAACTTACGGTGACCCCTCGGCTCATGTCCATTCACATGCAGATCCCTGAGACTGGCGACGCTGGCAAAAGGCTGGCGGCCGGCGGCGACGGGCGCCCAGAAGACTTCCGTATTTTTTAGATTCATGCTGTCACAACACGTAGGCATGTAGCCTATCAAGACGTAGATCTCATTGATGCGGCCGTTCTGGTTCAAACAGCTCGTCGTTCTAACGTGTCTGCAGGGAGTTATGGCCGAAACTGTGTTTTTGCCACTGTTTTGTCCTGCTAGAAAATAGCGCCCTTATGCGCCGCGTGTGTGTGCACTAGGTCCGTGACGCTATTTAGGTTGCCCAGACCTCAGTTGTCAACTCTCTCTGCATGTTTCAACATTTGCAGCTTCTAACACTTGTGTTTGTGTCCCTAGCCAACCTCTTGCTGTTCTCACCTCCACCTGTGTGTGCTAGTGAGGTAGCTGGCTGGCTTGTACCGCCACGCCAGCAACAACAGTGCTAGGAAGCTATCTCTCATCCAGTAGCGTCGATTTTCACCTTCAGTCATCTGCACGCTGATGGACACAAGCCGGGAGGATACAACAGAGTACAATGAGATGCGACAAAACCAACACTCCCCCATGACTCACAGGTGTAGTGTACATGGGCGGGCAGTGACATAATCAACAGACAGACTCCCGTAGGGCACGTAGAGACACAGGCAGGGATAAAAGGGTGCAACTCACGGATGCACACCGACCAAACTCATAGCCTTCTTGAACGAGTCGCGCTTCAATGCCTTGGTCAAGAAGTCTGCCAATTGCCATGCCGTCTCAATCCACACAATGTTCACGCTGCCGTCGTGCAACAACGAGCGCACATAGTGATATTCAACATTGATGTACTTTGTGTGTGTGATGCATGCCGTTGTTGTCGACAATGGCCATGTCACTATCAGTGTCACAATGCAACGTGATGGATGCGATGGACTGACGCAACTCAGACAACAGACGACGCAACCACACACGCTCACACCGCCTGAGCCAAGGGCCAAATACTCAGCCTCAGCATTGCTACATGCAATGCAACCCTGCTTGCGACTTCGCCAGGAAACATCCGCGCTGCCAACGAGGAAGATCGAGCCTGTGTGGCTCTTACCGTCCGGACTACCGGTCCAGTCACTGTCGGTGTAGCCCACCGCGACAACAAACGGCTGTCGGTGGAACATGAGACCTCGCCGTGGAGTCGAGACGGCATAGCATATTACTCGGATCGCGGCCTCGGAGTGGAGGTGATGCGGCTCATGAGAGAACTGAGCCAGGAGGTTGACAACGAATACGATGTCTGGGCGCGTCGTCATCGCCACGAACATCAGTGACCCAATGACTCGCAGATACGTGGTCACGTCAACTGGGTCTCCCACAGTGACTGGGTCAGAGTTCTTCAGCTTCACTTGGCCATCGGGTGACATGGGTGAGGATGCGCCCGGCACGAGGGGCATGTCCTCGGCGAAGCCAGTGGACAAAGTCTATACATAGGCAGCCTGGTGGATGTGAAGGATGCCCTGGGAGCGATCATGCTCGAGCTCCATGCCCAGGAAGACTTGGGCAGACCCAAGATCCTTCATCTGGTAGGCGGTGTGCAACAGGTCCTTGACACTCTAGATGGGAGGCATGACTGGTGACGCAATAAGATCGTCGACGTAGACCAGGACAGTGGCGAAGGTCTGGCCTCGTGGACTGATGAACAGTGCAGGGTTAGCAGTGTTGCATAGGAGGCCGCCGCGGAGGAGCGTACAACTAATCTCTTGGTTCTAGCAGCGAGGTGACTGCTTCAGGCCATAGAGGGCCTTCCGCAGCCGCCAGACCTTCCCAGTGCCGTCGTCGAAGCCTAGAGGATGCACCATGTAGAGCTCCTTACCTTGTAGCGAGCCATGGAGGAAAGCGTTGCTTACGTCCATCTGATGTAGCTCCCACCCGTGCTCGGCAACCAGGCTGAAGAGCGCCTGCCTAGTGGAGAATCGGCCAACTTGGGCAAAGATGCGGTCGTAATCAACCCTAGGGACCTGAGCAAACCCCTTGGCTGTGAGGCGGGCCTTGTACTTGTCCAAGGACCCGTTCGGCTTCCATTTGTGCCAGAAGACCTATTTGGAACTGATGGCCTTCCCACCTGGAAGGAAATCGATGAAGTCATACACGTGGTGCTGCTGGATAGCAGCGAGCTCGTCGGCGTAGGAAGCATCCCAGTGTGTGGCCTCGGGAGAGGCTCGAGGCTCGCGTAGGGTAGTTGGGTCCTCTGGGAGTGCTGTGCAGCAGACTGCGAGGACGTGCGCATCTCGAGCTCCAGGTCGGATGCGCATGAGTTCAGGTATGACAACATGCCGATGCTCCTGACGGAGCATGGCGTAGCCTAGTGCGGAGCTCAGGAGGAGGTCTGTAATGATGGCCGAAGTGGTTAGGCCGAGGGCCTTGGTGCCAGGGTCACCACTTACTATCGTAGGAGTGGAAGAGACACGTGGGACGATGGGGGGCCGAGGCACCACAGGGCGCAGCATCGCGGTCTGCACACCCACTGACAGTCTGGGTCAGAGGCTATCACTTGGGCTACGTGTGTAGCACGGCAGAGCATGAGATGGCTTAGAGTCCGAGGTGCGTTGGAAGTGGAAGGGGTTGCTATCACAAAGGGACCAGCGGACGCGGACGGAGCTGCTGAAACGCAGGGTCCAGAGGACGTAGACGAGTCTGCTCGCCCGGAGGGACCAGCAGACGCGGACGCGGCTGCCGACACGGAGGGGCCAACAGACACAGACGAGGCTGCCGGCGCGGAGGGGCTAGCAGACAAAACAAGGGCTGCCGGCCCAGAGCGGCCGGCGGACGCGACTAGGGCTGACGGCCCGGAGGGGCCAGCGGACACAACTGGAGCTGCGGGCCCGAAGGGAACAGTGGATGCAGACGGGTCTGCCGGCCCAGAGGGACTAGCAGACGCGGACGACACTACCGACACAAAGGGGCAAGCGGACGCGACTGGAGCTGCCGGCTCGAAGGGGCCAGCGGACACGACTAGGGCTGTTGGCCCGGAGGGGCCTGCGGACACCACTAGCGCTACAAGCCCAGAGGGGCCAGCGGACGCAGTTAGAGTTGCCAGCCTTGAGGGGTCGATGGAAGCGACTGGGGCTACCGGCTCGGAGGGACCAACGGACAGGACAAGGGCTGCTGGCCCTGAGGGACCAGGTGATGTGCCGCCCGGAAGTAGCATGACAGAGGATGGACTCACCACTCCCCACGCGACGGGCGGGACATCGACGAGCCAGAGCGAGGTCACGAGGAAACAACTCCTCAAAGAAGAGGGCATTGTGGGACTGGATGATGCAGTACTGGGAGGGATCCCAGAAGTACCAGGATTTGGAATGATGGGAGGCACCGAGGAAGGTGCAACGACGCCCGCGGGGGACGAGCTTGCTGCCCTGCTGTGGGGTGGGCAGCCTCCGCTCTGCTCGCGTCTGGGAATGCGTGGCCATTGTGTAGCCACACAATGGCCACGCATTCCCAGACGCGAGCAGGACGGAGGTCAGCTCGCTGACCGCACCAATGCTTGTACGGCGTGGAGTGGTGGGAAAGGGGTCCGTGGGGAATCCGGTTTCTGACCCACGTCATGTAGGCCATGGCTTTGAAGTAGAAGTCATCGAGAGAGGCCAGACTCGACCCGCATGGTGCGGACAGCGTCAGCCATGGTGCGGTTCTACCCCTCGGAGACGCCGTTCTGGGCTGGTGTATAAGGCGTTGACGTCTCGTGGTGGATACCGCGGGAGACGAGAAAAGTCGTGGTCTCTCCCATGTACTTGCCAGCGCGATCGGAGTGAAAGCGGCGAAGAGACTGACCCCACTCGTGCTCCGCACGGAAAAGCTATTCTTGAATGGACCATGTCGAGAGGGACGGACGGACAGGATAAGACTGAGGGTATGTGGACCACGACATCTTTCCTTGAGCGCAATCAATGCACTCTGTGGGACGAGGCCAGGGGAAGGAGTCCGGGTCAAGGCCCTTGGCCGGTTGGATGAGGAGCATGCTATCTACGGCAGTAGAGTGGACGTGGCAAAGGCGGCGGTGCAAGAGACATGTGTGTTGCAGAGAGAGCGTGCTGGTGACAAATGCATGGCTTCTGGCGGCCGACGGAGAGGGGACAGAGGGAGCGGAGGACAAACGAGGCACGTGCCACAAGTTGCCACGAGCGATGACGTGTAAAACGACAAGACCGGATGGACATAACAACATAGTGCGCACGCCACGCGAATGCAGAACGTCCATGCTCATGTGTTCAAGGGCAGTGACGGACATGAGGCTAAGTTCAAGACTTGGGATGAAGAGGACATCGGTCACAAAGATATCACCGGTAGGACCACGGAAACGAATGACGCTGACTCTACGGACAGGTAATACCTGTCCGGAGCCCGTCTGGACACTGGAAACATTGCCAACAGGACCAAGAACACTGAAGGCCTCACGAGAGGCCATCATGTGATGCGTGGTTCCGGATTCGATGATCCAGGCCTCTGTAGGGTCCTCGACCGGAGTCACCAGATTGCTAACATTCACATGGCAATAAGCAAGAGACGCGGACGCGACCGACGGTGCCGTGAACCGAGACTGCCAATCATCAAACCACGTGACATTGTCGTAAAGGGGAGCAGAAGTGAGCATGGGAGATGACAAAACAGACGAGGAAGCAAGACATGATCTCAGCTCCGTCTCAGTCATGTAGGGCAGGGCAGACGGGTAGGAGGTGATGCAAATCGTACTTCCCTGGGGGGGGAGGACGAGACAGGCTGAGCTGGAGCACGATGAACTGCTCCAACTGACGCTCATGGGTGGACGGTCCAGGAGTGTAGACTAAGTGTGAAGTGACAGCGCCGGAGCCCGGATAGGAGGACTTCACCAGTGATGGAATGGAGGCGCCGACGGCTACGGATGATGCTGCTGCGAAGCTTGCGACGATGAGACCGGTGTGGCTATCAGAGGAGTGGAGCTGCTGGACGGGTTGGAGGCATCAGGGCTGGTGACAACTACGGCAGCAGAGGCGAGACGACGCTCATGCTGGCAATGCATGGTAGCGATGACGCGCGCCTTGTCCGTCGGTAGCGGGCACGTGTAGCACCCGTGTCCTCGCTGGCCCCATTTGTGGCAAGTCGAGCCACCATCCCTCGACCCGGTCGGCTGCTACTGCTACTGATGACCCTTGCCCTTCTTGCCCTTATGCTTCTTCCCTAGCAACAAGGAGCTCTTGGATGTAGCTGATACGGGGTAAGCGACGGTCACGGAGGCGACGGCATGGGAGGCGAGGGCCTCTGTACGCTTGATACATGACTTTAGACGAGCTTCCTCAATCCTGAGAAAGAGCTCGTATGTCCAGGGCATGAGGGTACCTTGGACCGCCATCGTGGAGAGGACGTCTTGGGTGTAGTGAACGAAGACGTCAATGTACGCTTCGGTGGCACCACGCTCGATGGTCAGGAGCGCGGCCAGAGGCGGTGGAGCAGAGGTGCCTAGATGACAGAGGACATCCTCTGATCGATGCCAATAAGAGGTGACCGTCTCAGTCTCCCCCATGTGCAAGGAGTTGAACTCCTGAAGCAGACGGCTGGTCTCAGCCTCGCTGGATAGGTGATGGGGATGGGTGAGGACGTGCCACACGGTTGCAGGGTCTGGAGTCCTGCCAGTGGTGAAGTCGCCGA
Source organism: Penium margaritaceum (assembly GCA_023375785.1). Lineage (NCBI taxonomy): Eukaryota > Viridiplantae > Streptophyta > Zygnematophyceae > Desmidiales > Peniaceae > Penium > Penium margaritaceum. The sequence goes on from SZWC01000481.1 coordinate 258,039, forward strand.
GGAAGGGCTCAATGGCTAGGCGTGATGCCGGAGGAGCGACAGGGACGAGGACTCGTACGGCACGACCAACATCATGAAGCTGGTCGGCCTGGGTGGAGTCGTACGAAAGATTATAGCATGGCCACAGGCCCTCACCCTGTGTCCACATTCAGAAATCAAGCTCTCGGCTTCAGAACTGCTCGTCGGCCTGAAGCGGCGGGGGCGGGGTCCTTTGGCCTGCGGACGGCACCCAGAGTGGGGCCAAGGACTGAAGTCACCATCCGCCACTGGTGCTAGGTGTGCTGCTGCGCTAGGTAATATGTGGTAGTAGACATAGTGGGGCTGGCGTGCCCAAGAGGAAGGAAGGACGGCGTGGCACTGGTGTGAGTTTGAGGTGCAAGCGGCTACAGTGTTGCAAGTTGCGGCGTCAGTGCGACGAGCTGTTGATGAATGGCGGTCAAAGGGTCGGAGGAGCCAGCGACGAAACCTGTGGACTACTACTATTGCTTCTATTGTTGCTGCTGTTGTGGCTGCTGCTACGGCTGCTACTACTGCTGCTACTCTGGCTGCTGCTACTACTGTTGCTGTTGTTGCTGTTGCACCTGATGTAGTTACTACAAGAAATGGGGGATAGGGGTCCCCCCAACAAAGAACCCCTTCCCTCTGGGGTTGTTAGCCATGGTGTTCTTTGTTTCCCCTCCTTGTTCCCCCCTTTTTTGGTTTGCTATTCATGTCAATAGTGACATGAGCCTAGGATGGCTGACGTCAGAAGCTGTTACTACGTTATCTGTAGGGTTGCTGCTGTAGACTTTTTTTTGGTTATTTCTGACGTCAGCAATGACGTTAGTAGTGACGTCAGCTGAGGATGGCTGACGTCAGCAGTGGCTGTTGCTAGAGTCATTGCTGTATCCACTGCAAGACGTCTACTGCTGTTGTTGTAGCTGCTGTTGCTATAGCTGCTACTACTGCTACAGCTGATACTGCTGCTGCCGATGCTGCTGTTGCTATTGTAACTATTATGCTATTGCAACTGCTACTGCTGTTGCTGCTGCTGCTGTTGCTGTTGTAGCTCTTCTTGCAACAACGGTTGCTATTGCTGCTACAGTTGCTGCTTCTGCTACTACTGCTAATGGAGCTGCTGTTGCAGCAACATCTGCTACTACTGCTGGAACTACTGCTGCCGCTGAGTTGTTGCATGCTGCTATGGCTGTTGTGGCTACGGCACCTGTTGTGGTGGTTGTTGCAGCCACTACAGGGCCACCTGTGGGGTGGGGAATTTTTTGGTGTATTTTCCCTTTTTTTTTTCTTCGTTCCTCACAGCGAGCATGCTACTCACTGCAAGCAGCGAGCTCGCTGCTTGCTGCTCACTATGAGCAACGAGCTCGCTACTCACTGCTCACTACGAGCAGCGAGCTCGTTCCTTGTAGCTCAGTGGTCACTGCAAGCAACGGGGTGCAAGCAACTTCAGCTTCTGTTGCTGCTGGTTGCTACTGCAGCTGCTGCTGCTGGCTGTTGCAGGCTGATGTTGGCTGCTGCTCGCTACTGCTGCTACTGTAGCCCGCTGCTGCTGCTGCTGTGCACTGCTACTGTCACTGCTACTGCTGCTTGCTGCTATGGGCTGCTGCTGCTACGAGCTGCCACGAGCTGTTGTTGCCGGCTGCTGGTGCTATGCACAGCTGCTGCTGGCTGCTACTGCCACTGCTCGCTGATGCTGCAAGCTACTGCTTCTGTTGTAGGCTGCTGCTGTTGCTGCTGCTTTTGCCTGCTGCCATTCACTATACCTGGTTGATGTCGCCACGTGCGCCGTTGCTAGCAGGTGCCCGACGCGGCGTGCCGCTCACCTCCGTTTGTCACACGTGGGGGTCAATACTGCCAGTAAAAACCCGGCAGCATTTCCCCTGGCCCACTGGCCGTGGGAAAAAATCTGGCACCGCCACCAGGTGGGTCAATACTGCCGAGAAAAATCCGGTAGCATTTCCCCTGCACTGGCGCGTATGGGGGTCCGCCGGCGCAGTCAGGAACATGTACGCCAGTTTTATGCTATTAGTGCTGCGCTCTGGCTCTGATACCAAGGTAGAAAACCTAATACAGCAGGTTGGGGAAGTAACATTGTTGATGTAGCATGCGGGGACCCACGCTCGTTGCTTAAGCTGTCCCCTCTGTCTGGTGTACCAGAGACTAAGTCTGAGAGCTCTGGTGTTGTTACTCAGGAGCGGGTGCGCCAGAGTTAACTCCAGGCAACAGCTGAAAACTGGAAATGACTGATTAGGAAGCAAGAATGAGCAACAATGGGAAACCCCTCCAAGTTCTAGCTCCCTCCCAGCTCTGTAGAGCTTGTTACTCAGCTAACCAGCCAATCAGAAAATAGACCTATTTTCTGGCAGGCAGGGTTTTCTGAGTGAGCCTTGCCAAATGGCCGACAACCCAAAACCCGGGCGTTGCCGATTTTGCCTGAAAACTAGACCATACCATAATACCAACGCTGAAAAAACAGTCGTGTGGTCAGAATCAGCTAGAAAAATAGCAGTGAGGATTTATGGCTGCCCAAACCCAGGCAGCGCCTACACTAGTCCCTGGTGACAACAGTGCCACACTAACATGAGAGTTGGACCCTAAGAAGAGCACGACGCTGCAGACGCAATGGTACAGTCAGATCCAGCACTCAACGCATGCAGACAACATCTGAAATGGCAGTGACCGGCAGCGGCCCGACTGCCGAGGAGGCCTGCCGATGGACCTGAGCACGTCGACGGAGGGAGGTGGCTCCAGCGAGTTGCGTGTAGGCCTCAGCATGCGTCGGCTCCACTGGACGACACTCCAGTAGTGTCGACTCTTGCCGTCAGTCATCTGCACGCTGATGTACACAAGCTGGGAGGACACAACAGAGCATAATGAGAGATGCGAGAAAACCAACAGAGCGGCGGCCGAGTAGTGCAAGGCATAATATGATCATTGCTTTTCTTCCGTGAAGCTATCTGTTTGCAATGATTGTTGGCGAGCAGCCGAAGTTGGGGAGCAACTCCGGCTTTTGTGTTGAAAGTGCCAATCCATCTTGTGAGAATGGTGCTTGTGCGTGTTTTGGCGAAATCATATAACATAATGGCACAATGCGAAAGTGTTCAGAAGCTTTTGAACACTTTCGCATTATTCCATTATGTTATATGATTTCGCCAAAACACGCACAAGCACCATTCTCACAAGATAGATTGGCACACATATATGGGCCAGGTAACAACTAGTGGACGTAGGGTGCACAACATGCAAATCTAGATTAAAAACCACTCCACGGAGAAAACTCTAGACACTGAAGAAAAAGTACAAAGTACACCAGCAAGCACCCGAGGCACCATAACAACTTTCTAGCAACTTTTTTTGGGTAGGAGAACCACTTGATGGTGCTCTGGCCCTAGCTAGGGTTGCACTAGTGAACTGCATGAACATGGACACGGCCGACTAGTCGTAGTAAGCTATCAAACGGAAGGGGAAGGCTCATTTGGCAACACTCTCCCATGACCCAATGGTACACATGTCCATACACATGCACAACTAATAAAAGTGTGCAACAATATTCTAAAAAGTTAGCACATACACACCCCACTCTCAGCCACCCGTGGATAAAGGGTGAAACCTGGGAAAACAAATGGTCACCAAGAATTTTCCAAGCGCCAGTGCCTTGGTGAGGAGGTCAGCCCTGCATGCCAATGCCAACCTAGATGATGGAGATCACATATTGTTCCACAAGACCATGCACAAAATGGTGCTCATGGAATACAACATATTTCTCTATGGTGAAAAGAGCAGTGTGGTTATCACAATGTGGAACGATGCAAGGCATAGACTCACGGAACTAAGAAAACAGATGTTGGAGCCACATCGCCTGAGCAACCCTATTCCCATGGACAACACACACAACCTCTGATGAACTATGTGTAATGAAATCTTGGTTCCCTTTATGCCACAACATACTAGTGACACGTAACAGGAACACGTAGCCTGTTTATCTGCACCTATCACTGCTCCAGGTCAAGTCACTGTCTCTGTAGACATTGACAACCACGGAACACTTCCATCAAAAGAACAGTCCGAGATATGGTATGGAAACCACGTACCAAAACGCTCGGATAGCTGCGTGTTCGTCCTAGCAGATAGTACAATAACAGCGCAAGGAGGTTATGGCGAAGGTGTTGTCGGGTGGTGTGTTCCTGTCCAAATACATCAAAGAGCCAATGAGTCATAGGTACCAGCTCATTTCCACTGTTTTCCCTAGCTGTGCTGCCACTACCGTGCGGTATAACTGCTAGCTGGATGCCTTCAATGTTGCTGCTAGATGTCGCTGCATGATGCTATGTGCTGCTACTACTACTTGATGCTGCCTGCAATCTGCTGCCACTGCTCATTCCTGCTTCTATAGGCTGCTACTGCCCGGTGCTCTTGCAAAAGTTGGCTGTAGTAGCTCCCCGTTGCTACTACTCGTTGCTGTAGTTATGGGCCACTAGTCCTATTCTGCTACTGTTGTGCCATACTGGTGTTGCTGCTCTTGTGGCGATGACGATGAATCACGCTTTTACTATGGGTGTTGACGTCCACTTGAGGCAGTCACGTGGTGGTATTGCCACTTTAAACGTCTCAGATACATATGTGCTGCTACTAATATCTGTTACGGCGGGTCCTTGGACCTTGGCTGAAGGTTTAATTGTCATTGCCACTACTGAGGTATGATGTAGCTGAGCAAGACTCCTCTCGCTAGAGTCTTGTTGCTCACATACCATAAAAAGTGATAGGAAGATTCCTACTTTTACTCGCGTTGACGTGAAAAATTTGTGTAGTCAGGTGACACAACAGCAAGGAGGTAGGTGTAAGGAACATCAAGGGTTCGGCTATGGAGACGTGTAGAGTGTCATAAGATTCAATAATTTATAATTTGTAGAGTTCCTCACAAAGCACCTGAGTCACTGTAGCAGCTGTCTGGCAGCTATTGGTGGATGGGGCCACCACCTTACATTGCTCCAGTGCCAGCTGGTTTTGCATGAGGGATCTACACAAGCATGGACACGACCGCGTGGTCGGAGTAAGCGGTAAAAACAGACAAGGACGGTTCATATCACAACACATACAACGTGCACGGTTTGTTATGCACATTCACACATTCACATATACACATACACACAAATTCTCTCTCTCTCTCTCTCTCTCTCTCTCTCTCTCTCTATCTCTCTCTATATATCTCTCCCCCCCCCTCTCTCTCTCTACATATATATCCATCCCTCCCTCTCTCTCTCTCTCTCTCTCTCTCTCTCTCTATCTNCCCCTCCCTTTGTGACCTCCCTCTTCTTACACCAATAATGGAAAAAATAACACAATGCCACTCAAGTTTCCTCGGTTTCCTGGTGTATCTTGTTCCTCCTTTTTTTTGTTGTTGTCTAGAATTCTAAACTGTTTCTATTGAAATGAGAACAGATGGATTTTTCTTTCACTGTTCCTACAAATGTGAAACAAAATTACCAGTGAATTGGGTGACCTTTAAATTCTGAAATGTAAGTGAGGAAAGACAAATGGGGTTGGACCATTGATGATGGGAGTTACAGTCAGTAGGAAAACATGTTTGCCAAAAAGAAAAAGAGACCCCCCCCTCCCCCTCCATGTTTTTCTATATCAATATTCTCTCTCTGGACTTTGAGGCCTGTTGACGACTCTCACAAACCATCACTTTCTAATGGGTATGGCTTGTTTTGCTACATTAATTTTAGGGACACCTTTCTAGTGAGGCAGACCATCATTTGATGGTCTAATGGCAGCCAGGCTTACAGTGGGAATCCATCACACGAGATGACTGTATAGAAATGGCACCTACACCACTGACATAAGAGATTTCAATTTCATAAAGAACAAAGAAAACGAAGAAACACAACCCAAATTTGGCATCATCAGTTATGAAAGGAAACATTTGCAACATTGTGCAATGTTATGGTGATGCTTCATGTCCATGGACCCTTGTTATTCCTGTACTTTGTGAAAGCTCAGCTTTCCCACTTTGACATCAAAAGACCACAATCAAGTGGAAAAGGCAGCAGAGAATAACCATGCCATGATATTCAACAACATTGTCTCCAAAAAAGGAGATGTGTTTCCATGTTTTTCAGTATTCAGTAGAGGCTAAACTGTGATGCAAGTCTTATGCCATCTGTACTTGCAACATATACACATCTCAGCAATGCTTCATAATCTTCATGGTGTTCATATATTCTTTGTGCCATGTAGAACTATTCAAACACGGAAAAACTGGTGATTGAGGTATGTTATATGATTGGTCACGCATGATAGATAAATGGCAAGGTACAATGAGACAAAACCTTTTGATTCTGCAACTGCGGTTCCCGGTAGGAGCCCGTGCAACACCAAACTCTAAAAGACCGTGTGAAGCAAGAAACTTGACATCCTAGTATTGCAGACCAAGCATGATGCACATTTGAGGCAAAATAAAAAAAAGAACCTTTTCATTTATCATGTTAACGACAAGTCTTCCGCAACACACTATTATGGCGTAGAATGTGAGATGCTGTGAATAAGAAATTATTTAGAACAAGGTGTTCAATTGAGCCATGTAGATGTGCATGAGAGGACATAACACTACTAAAAAATCCCCTGATCAATCAGGCCAGAACGCCGGTATATGAGGGTCTCCAATCCTCATGTTATAATGTCTTCCTTTACTTAGTCCTAGTGATCCCTCTTAAGCCATGCAATACCTCCACTGGTCCAGGCAACACTTTTTGCACTATACTCCCCCCATTGAAACTAATATCTAACTCTGCTTCTCCACTAACTCCACGCGAAATTTGAGCCGTGAAATTCCGATGCCTATATAACCTCACTAGGTTGTTTTCCCTTTAAGAGTAGAATGAATCATAAGCCATATACAATGAAATCTAAATGAAGGAAGTTACTGACCGCCTCAGCCATGCTGGTCTAGACACATCATGTGCGAACAGACATGGTTGTCAAACCAACGTGGTTGTAAACGTGTAACCAAAAATTGCCTAAAATCTTAGTTGTTCCACATGGCAATACCACTTTGGAACAGGAACTTAATGGCGTTATAGGGACGGATGAGTCATGGAAAGAAGGAGGTTCATATCTGGCCACTGAGATCTCTTTGAGGCCGGGGTCAAACTAGTATTTGCCAATAGGTATTCTTCTTGGGGTTGACACTTAAAGAAGTTAGCCTTGATTAATCAAAACACACGGTATGTACAGAATACCTTCTTCAATCGAAAAATAGCTTGTATCATGACATCCTCCCGGTTCGACTTTGTTCATGGGGGTTAAATCACCATGTACTTTATGATACAAATGATGCAAAAAAAAAGGTATATCCTAGCAATTTTGTAAAGTATTGTCCTCTGCAAGACTCTTGCATCACGTTCATGCTTAATCAACCACAATGTTATGTGTTTTGAGTGATACGTGTGAATTCATGCATTATAATATGTGTTGACCACGCGACCTTTTGTCGTTTTCCAAGACGAGGTAGTTAGGGCCTCTATATGTTATACATGTGTATTGGAATTTCTGACCTATGACATGTGTGTACCACTGGCATAGACAATGCCATCCGGGATATACATTTTCAGTGATGTTTCACCAGTTTGGAAGAGAGTATGATAGTTGAGTTTCCCACATTCCATGTGGCAAGTGTTCAGCTGGCTGTTTTGGTAACTACCTCCTCCCTCCATTGAAAGGAGTGTCCTTTAAACAAATTAACCATGCATATCCACAATTTTTTTTAAGAAACATGAAATACCTTTACATGTATTTTCAGGAATTGACTCTTCTTAGGGATTATTGCTGATATGGTACCCCCCTTCCAACATCGTTTTATGGGCAAACCAGGATTCGGAACCATCCTTCTTGGTCTGCAACCACATGTTCATGACCATGCGTAGGTCACGCGGACATTCCCAACACTCGTGGGTTCGTTGGTTGATGTGAACCAAAATCTGCAAACCCACAAGGATTTCATGCTAGCTTTTCCACAGGTTTGGGATGCACCAATATCTTCAATGATTACTGAGCATAATTCTTCTCCGTTCCAAAGTTTACTCTCACATGTATAGAATGTGACATTTGGCGAGTACAATCACCACCAACATGAATCATAAAACAAAACACGGTTATGCTCTAAATTTGATGGTATTTACATGAGCCATCATGTAAATGAGATGCTGCTTAGTATCATACTGAAAGAAAATCCATTTTCATCTAGGCTAGGTAAGATAAACACACCTCAACTTATGTAGATCTCATAGAAAAACAATGTGTTATCAATATCACATCCACAAAATGAGTATTCCATGATTACAAACCATGCTTTTGCTAGTTTGAAAAACACTTATGTATGCAAGAATCCAATGTTTTAACTCTGAACCATAAGATTTATATTCCATGATCCCATCATAAGAAACACAGGTCTTAATGTTTGGTCTTGTCATACAATCGACATGCAAAAGGAGTCTGATTGAATCTACAAGATCTCATCATGAATGATCATAACTTAGATCCTTGCCAAGGGGGAATTTATTTGATGAGGAGAACATGTATTCTCTTGCAAGTAAGTTCATGTGGAAATACCCACTCATATGCCAAACCTATTGATAACATTTGGCATGCACAGAACTAGTGTAATGGTACTAACAGAAGCCTTGATAGACTATGCCAAATCTAAGGAGCTTTATGGAATCTGAACATTGTGCCATAATTTCTTCCCGTCCCTAGTCCCATATGACCCCACTCTAGCCACACTGCTCCTCAACCCGTCTACGTGGCACTTGCCATGCTACAGCCAAATCACTTGAGTCATTTGGAACTTCTATACAACCCTGTCAAGGCATTTTTGGAGGGTACCGCCCCTGAAGTAGAGAAATGAAAAACATCTATCAGTGTATAGACATCTAGAAGGCCACTGAATCTTCATCGGGAAATGGAAGACAATGGAACCATTTTCAAAACGTGTGTTTAATCAGCATACAATGAAAATATGGCAAGTTATTGTTTCAATACGATTAAAATGTTTTTTTGTTTACAAGCTTGCCCACTTTGCGCTTGCATCCCTTGCCGTGACAAGCCACTAGCACGTCATGGTTTCCATGCGCTTCGTGCCTTTGGTCGCCCTCGCAAGCATCCTCACAAGAAACCACCCATAGGACGGCTTGCCTAACGACATACAAGATTATCTTAGAAGCCGATGGGGTGCCATTAGGCTGGCAAGGTATGGTTGCCACCATATTACACTTTAGTCTGATAAAATCTCCATCATGATCATGTTGAACAACCTTATCTGATTGAGATACTTGGAGGTCCATGGGAGAATTTATTCTATAATTTCTATCAGATTTTGTATTCCTAATGAAGCGTGTGGCTACATGCTACGTTGACGAATTTCAAGGGAACTATCGATGCCAAACCGTGACTTTGGAACATCATTCCAAAAGAGGTTTTGCATCACAGGTGTAGCATGTGGGGACGTGAAAGCCTGAATACTTCTCCAAGACATTGTTGGATGATAGCAAGGATTTTGTTGCTCATACATAATCTCATGTCTATTCTATTTTTTTTGTCGTTTGGTTAGTCACACTTGTCATTTTTTTACAATCTCACTTTGCCTTTTTGTTGGATCACCAAGATGCCAACATCTAGCTGGCATGTAGCTATTAGCTTAGAATCAATCTAAATGGTTGTAATAATCAAGTGCAACTATTGGAACATACTGTGGTCACACATACATCATAGTTGGTGACATAGAGCTATGATCTTTTTATGGTACCATTACGAGATATTTCAAGAAAAGAATATTGTCCTTGCACCGCTAAGATTTCACGTGCATGAGAGTTTCACATAACCAGAGAAGGTAATTACATTGTAGACTTTGGTCCAATCACTTTTTCCTGTTGAGTTTTAGAAAAAAAAATCACATGCCAACTTAGCATAGTGTAACAAAATGACTTTGTAGATGGATAAGCGGGTAAAGAAACCCCCCAAAAAGGAATGGTTAGCATTGAAGGCTTAACCAATGCGTAAAATCCCACGGGGTACGTGCCGGAGCGTGACCCACCGACCAACGTATTGTCATAGGGCAGGATATTTCCTATAATGGTGATGTCATCACATGGACCTAGAAGGTCCATCCTCTTCCAATACAACCAAATATTAACCAATCTGTGAAAGTGAAGATCTTGACCTGGGAGACTTTTATATTTGGGATACTACCTGAAGTACCCAAATTACCTGTTTGGGTATATGAATACACAATTGGTAATAATATCAGTTCTACCCAAGGGATAATGACCTATTTTGTACCATGAATAGGTTGTCGTATTACATTACTCCCCCTTTAGCTACAAACTGTCCTCAGTTTGCAATTGAAAGAGGTTCACTTGTCAAACTAACCACGTAGGGATATTGTAAAGAGCGAGTGGTGCATCAAGATAACGCTTGTGTCCACAAAAAATATGTGATGTGAGCACATGATATTTTTCAATGCATGTGTCCACATTGCATGCTCATGTCTTGCCGTTTGACATAAGTGTTTCTATGGGAGTGTAAAATTCATGCCATGCCGAGGCATGGATTTTCATCTCGAGGACCCAAAGAGGGTCCTTATGCATGTGGCTTTAATTCTTGAAGTTCTGGTGAAGCTTCCTGCACCGACTTAGTGAGAAATCGCTCATCGTATGTAGACACAACGAAAACTTCTCCCATGCTTGAGTGTGGGTTTTTCACTATGAGATAGAAAACAGATTTCCTGGTGGGCTTCGTGGATGTTCAGCCTTGGGATTGCCGCGACGCGTCCTCCCCCTTTTCTGAGGAGCTTCCTCGCGACAAGTGCCCAGGAAAACACTTGGTGGGCTGCAATAATGTGCCTCCATTCCCTAAGGAAAATTCTCTTCATGGGACTTAGGCCAGGGTGGTATCCCCAAGGGCGCGATCAACCAAACTCACTCTCATCCTCCACAAGGGTTTCAATGAAGAAAATCCAAGGGAAAAGTTTGCATGTGGTCAGGTCCACACGTGGCTATTATAGCCGGTTTTGTTGGGTTGGCTGAACAACCATTCCTAGTGGATCCCTTTGCTAAAAAAGTGACATGGTGGCCGGTGTCGACGCCATGTTGCATTTTACTGGCTATGAAGTTTACACCACATCCACCTGGCTGTATATGTATGTAGAATAGGGAAGATAATCGGCTCCACTGATAGCTGCAGTCTCCTCAATGCCGGAAACCATGACCCCAATACGCCAAATGCTGCTAAAGAAACTGGATGTGTCAAAACTGGGAGACCACGTCAAGGTCATGGTAAACCTACTTGTCATTGGGTCCCTCATGTACCTGGTGACAACGGCACATGCTGATGTTGCATCGATGTGAACCTTCTTGCACAGATAAAAAATTTCCCACGAGCACAACATCTCCAAGCCATTCTCCACACCATGCAATGAAATATTTTGACAGTTCTTACTAGGCTGTACTACCAATGAAAATAATCACTCTTCATCGAGGGCTATTCCAATGCAGACTAAGCCCGTGACGATACCACTTGTAGCTGCCCTTGGCACATCTTCGTAGTAAATGGCACCACCATCTCATGGAAGAGCCGCAAGAATGGGTATGTGGTACAAAGCTTGAGTGAAGTTGAGTACATTGCACTTTGCTCCACTACATCATCGTGTTTGCTTGTATCGCTCCTTGCAGCAGATGCGTATGCCCATCTCCTACATCAAATTCAGCCCCGACAACCAAAACACCAAGTCCATGGTGGAGTGAACTTTCATGCATCAATCATGGTGGATTACAAAGCAGTTCAATTATGGAGCATCCCTTTGCACCTTAGCGTATTGTCGTATGTCATATGTGTATTTTCTGGATTGGCACTCTACAGCAGCATGGATATATCTTGAAAAGGGCCCACAACAGAGGCATGATTACAGTTGATGTGCATGCCGTTGGAATTATGTTAACAGAAGATTCTCCTGGTTGATGTGGTGTTAAAGTGCATTTGTCTCCCTCTTGTAGCCCTGCCATATTCTTGTGAACCACATATAATGTGTGATCTTCTGCATTTGCTGCTCACGGGGGGCAGTTGATTTGTGGTCGTAAGATTACCATCGTATGTTTTACCTAGTGATCTCTCTCTCTCTCTCTCTCTCTCTCTCTCTCTCTCTCTCTCTCTCTCTCTCTCTCTCTCTCTCCTTCTCTCATACACATACAACACATACACACACACACACACACACACACAAACACACACACACACACACACACACACACACACTCATACACACACACACACACACACACACACACA
>SZWC01000481.1:335002-348994 GCA_023375785.1 Penium margaritaceum
ACACACACACACACACACACACACACCACACACACACACACACACACACACACACATACACACACACACACACACACACACACACACACACACTCATACACATTCTGAGGGTGCTAAGCCAAGGCTGAGATTTTTTAGAAGTTTAGCCCAACCACAGGCCATGACACACCCCGGGTGTTTCATGGATTGGGTTGAGTGTTTTATGGACTGGGTTGGGTATGTCCCGAATTCGGTCATAGAATTTGGTCGTCATGGAATGTGGTTGGGCTGTACCTCCAGAAGATCTCATGGCAATAGCGCAAGGCCTGCGAAGCAGACTAGGGCATCTGCGGCCTCGGGGTGGAAATGAGTTGTGTGCCACAGAGATGTGGTGCTCTGGGTAGTGGGTGCACTTCTGCATGGAGAGATACATCTTCTTTATGAAAGGGATCTATGGACCAAGGAGGTGAGGAGCGACAGCTACTTGAGGTTGGGTTCATGGGGGGGAGTGACAGGTTCACAGGAAAAGATGCCAAGGATTCAGCCAGCCCGTCCCGCGGCTAATTGTTTGAAGCCATGGCTTTTAACAAGGTTTGGGAAGGGGGGCTCAGAGCTGCAAGGGGACGGTGGACCAAGTTGCGTGAGGTATGTTGTGATTTCTTCAATTCAGAAGGAGGGGGGAACTTCCTTGATAAAGATCTGGACCATGGGTTTAGGGGAGGTCGTTGCGCTGGGCAGGAAGTGGGATCAATCCTCAAGTATGGAGGAAAAGGGATCTGGAAAGGGTCACAGTGAAAAGGGTGCATTGTGCTGCAGACTTGCGGATGGATTCGTCCTATGTGGGCTGTGATTTGAGGGAGCTCAGAATGAGAGAACCGTTAGCAGGTCCCTCAAGGTCTTTGCGTTTGAGGTGTGCTGAGAACACACCCCTTTTCTGAAAGGTGAGGAAGATGTACGCTAACCGGGATGCTGGTGATGTAGGATAATCTTGATGGTAACTATCGACTGTGAACCGGTTGGAAGGCTGGCACGAGGGGGAAAGATGTCGGGGTTGGTGTCAATGCGTGCCTGCACACTCCAGCACAGGGAGGGAAATGGTGAGAGGTTTTGTTGGGGGAACTCGAAAACAGGGAAGCACTGCTGCTCCGATGATTCAAACAAAAGACGTTAGAAACCCGCTATGACTCGCACACGCAGGTCTGGTAGAGCATCTTGACTTGAGACTGCAAGGTCAAGGGTAGGGAGTGGAGTTAGGGGTGGAGGGAGGGGGGGGGGGTGGTGAGCAGGCATGGGAGGACGGCAATTCCATGGTGTGGTTCCTTGCGAGGACCAACCGGTCTCCTGAGACCTTTTTTTTTTTGGTGGCGGTAGATGGGCCTTGGAGGTGGTCACCCTTTTGCTGGCACCATTACAGTGGGGGCTTACAGCTAGGCTGCGCCCCGTATAACGAACGTTATACCACCGTAGGTACCCATCGGTTAAGAAACCGTAGGGTTATGTGAGACTTCCTCGCTTTAAAAAGAGAGGTCACTCACTAAACATCCACCCCCAAGGGTATCTATTCCAATGGTCGTAACCAAGTGAAAAAAGGGGTTCAGAGGTTGTTTTTTAGACATCCCTCTGATATAACCAGCCCCCCATGTTGTTAGGTTTGTTGTTCCAGATATGGGCTAATTGTGGGTGGAGGACTGCTACAGGCGGTGCTAGTTTGATGTCTATCTTGGTTAATTGTGGCTGGTCTGTGAGAGAGCTGAGAAGTTTGCGAAGAGATTTGATTTTCCGAGATTTGTGTAAGGAGGCGATGTGGGTGTTTATGTTGTTTATGAAGGCTTTAGTGATTCTTGAGGATAGGTACGCGGTTGGGTTATGGAAGCTCTTGTGGTTTTCGAGTGAGATCTGACAGCGGTATGTCCAAAGTTTGGTGAAAACCGTTGCTTGGAGGAGCTGCCAGATGTAAAATCGAGGATGATTGTTGTCGAAAATGAAGGGGTGAGGTGAGTGTATGTCGCACATGAGCTGAAGGCATTTTTGGAGTTTAAGCAGAGTTTGTTGGTATCTTTCGCAGGTGTGAAACGTGTGCTGTATTGTTTCTCGGAAGAGGTTGCACAGAGGGCAGATGTTGACGAAGGGGGGTGGGAAAAACTTAATTCTTTCCCTTACTTGAATGCAACATAGTAATATTCTTAGGAGTTTGTCTTTGATTTTAGGTGGCAGTATTTCCTCTGTGATAATCATTGTGGTTGTTTTGGTCGAGACTATCGTTCCAGTTTCTTCTAGCCATCTGTCGGGATATTCCACTGGTTTGAGGTTTTGCTGAAGTAGGGGTTTGTAGATGCCCAATAGTCGGGGTTTTTTACTGCCCAGGTGCCAGGACGGCTGTAGGACGTTATTGGCGTAGCCGATGAAGTGGTTATTTTCAGTGTGGACTGGAGTGAGGTGACTGATGTCATGAATAACCATGGGGTTTTTGTCTGTGTCAACAATACTGAGGTCTTCGAGGACTTGGACTGTTTTAATGGTGTACTCATCTTCATGACGGGTTATACGATACATCCACAAAGGCGCTTTGTCTGTGTGGTTGGTGAGGCACCAATATTCAAATTGGTCTGTGGTTGTGTTCTCCAATTGAAGAATGCAGTGAGCCCACGATTGTGGTATCTGCGTGCGGACTTTCTTGATAGTGTTGAGTTCACTTTGTGTGAAGGTTTTAGGGTCCAGAGGAGCGAAACTTTTGGTGAAAAGCTCTCCTTCTGTGGGAAAAAGATGTTTAATTTGGATTTCTTTTTCATAGAGGAAGAATTCTCTGTGGTCAATCCCATAAGGTTTCCCTTTGGGTTTAGTGAGGAACCTGCTAAAGGCTATGTATTCTTCTAAGATCTCGTGCCGCACCAATGTTGGTGGAAGTATGAAGGGGTCGGTTTTGATGAAGTTGTTCAGGTTCTGAAACCATCGTGAACGTTGAACCTTTTTTTTTTATAGAATTGTTGGATGAGAAAGGAAGAAATGTCCCATCTTTTTGAAACTGTTCGACATGCAGGCTACCGATTTCCATTGTTCTAGTGAGGGCTGAAGAATTTTTTTTGGTCCTCTGGACACTTTGTGCGGCAATAAGGGTTTGTGGGCATAGCATGCCGAGGCATCCTTCCTCTTGAGGTGTGATTGCGAGGTTCCTATTGACGAAACAGAGTTTGCCGTCTTTTCTGGTCCCTGAGAGGAAATTGTAGAGTGAGTTTTTGATTTGGGTGAGGACATCAGGTGGTGGCGGGCAAAGGTCAGAACGATACATGTAGATAGGGGTGAGGTACGCGTTGATGATGATGATGCGTGTGAGTAAGGGTAAATGGTACTTCTGCCATACTTCAATGGATTCTTGGATTTTAGTTCTGATGATTTCCCACATTTCTGGTGACATGGTGTTTTGGTCAAGGTACAGCCCAAGCACACATTGTGGTTGAGTTGTGTGTTGGTATGAGGTGTTAACGAGTGTTTCAGAGTTGGGTCCTGCAGGGAGTATGACAGTTTTTGCCGTATTTGCCTTGAGGCCTGTGAGAGCTTTGCAGTCGTCTAGGATGACAGATGCCATGTCCAAGGCTTCTTGATCCTTGATGAAGATAGTTGTGTCGTCTGCGTATGCACCAAAGGTAGGAATGGGTTTCTTGGTCCTGACGGGTTTGGGGATTCTTGTCCTGAGTAGTTGGTTTAGTGGTTCCATTCCAATGATGAATAGCAGAGGGGCTAGGGGGCAACCTTGTCTGACACCTGTCAGAGTTGTAATTTTTCAGGATATGCGGCCGTTGATTAGAAAACTGGTGCGTGTGTTGGTGAGTGTGGATTGGATCCAGTAAATGAAGAGGGGAGGAAAGCCCATGGCCGCCAGGGTCTCGTATAGGTGGGGTCTGAGGAGTGTGTCGTAGGCTTTTTCGAAATCTGCCAGTACGAAGGTGAGGTTTTCGTTGGAGTGTTGAGACCAGTGTTGTAAGTCAAAAATGCAAGAGAGAGTGTCTTTAATGCTCCTCCTGTAGACAAAGCCAGTTTGTTCTGGACTTATAATGTAGGGGAGAACTTTCCTGAGTCTTTTGCCAAAAATTTGGCCAGTATTTTGTAGCTTGAGTTAAGGAGGGAGATTGGACGGTAATTTCCCATTTCCGTGTGGTCACCTTTTTTAAAAAGGAGGCACGTGACTGAATCCGTGAAAGTGGGGTGACTCGCTGGGTTGTCTAGGAATTCTTGGAAAAGTTGTTGTAACCGGGTGAGGATATTGTGCGGATTAGCCTGATAAAATTCACTGGGTAGTCCGTCGGGGCCTGGGCATTTCCCTTTTGGCGATGACCGAATTGCGTCCTGTATTTCCTCAAGTGTGATTGGGGAGACGAGGGGGTGGAGCATGGCGGGAGGGACTTGTGGAAGACTGGGTAGCGGGGGTCGCATGGGTGCATTGGGTGGAGGCGTGTAAAGCTTTAAATAGAAGTTTGAAGCAATTTGCTGCATTGATTTTAGGTCGCTGGTGATCACTCCCTCTGTTGTTTTGAGGGCTGTGATTAGAACTGCTTGCTTCCTTGCTTTGATGAAGCTTGTGAGGGTCTTGGATGATTTGGTGAGGCCTTCTATAAATCGGAGGTGGGCCACGTTGTGCAGGTGGAGCTGAGAGGTAAGGGCATATTTGGAGAGAGAATTTTTGAGGTTTTTTATGTGATTGTGTAGGTTGGAGTCTGACGGGTGTGAGCAGTATTCTTGTTTGGCAGCTTGGAGGTTCCCTTCGGTTCTTTTGATAGTCTTAACACGTCTTTTGTTTTCTTCCACACTGAACTTACGCACTTGCTTTTGTATGGCCTGGATAAAATGCTCCCACGTGGATGCATGGTCGTGTTGGATGATCTGCTGACATTTTGGACGGTCCAGGAGCGAAGTGTTGAATTTCCAGAGGCCTTTGCCGCTTGGTCCGTTGGAGTTGTACATGATGGTAACCATAGGTGCTGAAATGTGGTCGGAGAGTGTTGTCGGGACTGGGACGTGCGTTACAGTTTGCATGTGATGGTTGAAATTTTGGTTGTGATAGAATTGGTCTATACGTGAGGAGGATTTGTGGGATGCCGAGAAGAAGGTGAAAACTTGCGACGTTGGGTCCAGGTTCCTGAAAGAATCAATGAGTTTGTGTTCTCTTATTGTTTGTAAAAAGATTCTGGAGTCTGCGGAGGACTTGCACGGAATTCTGTCAATATCCCAGCAAGTTGTGTTAAAATCGCCGGTGAGAAAGTCAGTTGGGTGTTTTGACAGAAAGTCGTCCAGGAGAGGCCAGAAAGCTCGTCGTTCTTTGAGGTTTGGTGGGGCGTAGATGCCAGTGATTCTAAATTCTAGATTCCCTGTTTGAAAAGTGTGGTGTGCGATCCTTCCTGAGTCTGAGGTCTGGGTTCAGGTTTGGTTGATTTTCCTAGGGTTAAAGAGTACCATAAGGCCACCTGTATGTACAGAGTCCGAGATGGTGGCGATTATTTTCCACTTGTTAAGTCTTTTTTCCAATGTCAGGATTGTTTCCGGAGTGTCAATTTGTGTATCCACAAGAATGCAAATAGCTGGTTGATGGGAATTCAAGAAGGAGATCAGATGAGGGATTTTCTGTTGTCCTGTCATCCCGTTAATATTGAAGGATATGAGGTTCAACTGCTCATGGAAGGGTCGGCCTTGTGGTTCTTCCTCTTTGAGAATCTCTGTTGCTTTCCGTTTATTCTGGTTGGGGGTCGGTTCACTTGTTCTGTGCTCTTTGAGTTCTTTATTAAGTGTGCTGCGTTTCACCTTCTTCCTGGGTGCTAAGTTGTTCTGGTATGGGCCCTTCCTCTTAGCCCTGGTGAGTTTCATGGAGTTGGGTTGATGGGGGGCGTGAGGGGCTAAAATGTGGCCGGAAAACGTTCTTGGGCCGGTTGTTCCTTGTTGTATGTTTGTGTTTGGTGTATCTGCGTTGTTGGGGTTGTTAGGAAAAGGAGGGCAGGGGGATTGAGAAGAGAGTACTAGGGTTGCAAGCTTTGGACAGGAAGATTGAGCAGGGGTGTGTGGAATGTCATTTTGCCAGGGATGGACGAGGAGGTGATGATTATTACAAACCATTTTGGGCCGTGCTAGATCTGTTTCCTGGTTACTGGGATGAAGTAGGAGATTGGCCGTTGGCGTGGGTGAGGGATTAAGAGGGGGCATGAGTAGGTGTGAGGATCTTAAGGATACAGGTTTGTGTGGATCACAGTGAATAAAGGTGGACTTATCAAAGGGTTATTCTTGAGACAGTCAAGGGATACTGCTTGAAAAAGGAGCTGAGTGGGGAGATGTCTTGTGAAAAGAGTTCTGAGTTGTGAAATGTGCCGTTTGCCAGTAGTCTGTGTTAGGCCGTAGTATTGCCGGAGGGCTTGTTTTGAACAGGAGAGGAGCCTGATCCAAAATCCTGTTTTGTATTGCTTCTTGGTTAAGGAAAGAACTGCGTAGAGAAGAGGAACTTCCCATGAAAAGGATTGGAAGGGGGGGGGGGGGGGGTAGTGGATTTTATGTGTGAAATCCTGTTCCCCCTGATGAGTGGAGGAAGAGGGGCCGTGGGTTTTAAAATGATGGCTATGGTAAAAGCAATCTCGAGCTGGGTGGGAAAAGCTATCCTGGATTGTGGTGAAGGGTAGGAACCAGAGAACTAGTTGGGGGTTATAGGCTTGTGCTCTGAGAGCTTTCCTTGGTTTGTGTGATGTAATAGAGACATGGTGAAAAGGGGATGGTACAAAGGGGAGTGAAAACGAGAACAAAATAGAGTGGTTTGCTTCTCTTGAGACGAAAACAACAGTTGTCGACAGGAAGTTGACTGAATTGGAGATTGCAAATGGGTCTGAGTATATACAGCCAATTGCTAGGGACGTTCCCACTGGAAGAACTAGACTATGGAAAGGAATTTTGATCCAGCTAGGATTGCTCTGATCTCTAGACAGACTAGGAACTTTGGACAGACTACCAAAGCGAGGGTAAAGAAGCTTGATCCGTATTGCAAAAAGTGGAGATTCTTTTCCGAGCCGAGGGATGGCAGGAGGGTTCTTGTTTGACGGGAGCAGTATTTCTTGTGCACATGAACTTTTCAGCAGTGTGCCGTCAAAAACCCTGCAACAAGTGAATAGTTTTGAGGGATGATTAGTGGCCCGAGAATGTACGATCAGAGAGGCGGAGAGCTTGTGTGATTGGGGGGATATACCTTGGATGCAGCTCACAGCTCAAACTTCTTCTTCAAAGCAGCAAGGTCGCTGTTGACGTTCACCACCAGATGTTCCTGGGAGGGGTTGGCCAGGTATGCAGCACGTGCCATGTCGTGGGTCCTTGTGTTGATGTGGTCGAAAAGTTCGTCGAGGGAGTTCCCGGAGTACTTTTCACAGCGCTGTTAGTTGCAGACATGCTTTTCTATTTTCTTGCCGGCGTTGGAAAAGATGATGCCCTTGTCGGTTTGCCACAGCGGGGCAACGGGGGTATTGCCAATTTGTCGTTCTGCAAGGAGAAACAAGATGTGTTAAAAAAGGGGGATGATGACGGTTAAGTGGAAGGAGTGAGAGAGACATACCAGCATGGTGATGGACTTCCGCAATGGTGCGGACGCCGGTTAAAGCGCCCAGGAACCAGTACAGACTCACTACCAAGAGACATCTTTCACTTTACGCACAAGGCTGAGCAACAGCGTCCACATTTGCTTCCGCAAGCAACACTATGGCCGCAGGTACGTTTCTTTGCTCCTCCTTGGCAGGTCTTCTCCCGTTTCTTCGAAGTGTACAGCCTGGTCTTCGCCTCATGGCCCTTTCTTTCAGCCGGTCTCCTGAGACAAGAATGAGCTAACTGTGGCTCATCCGTGCGCGTCCTCTTGAGATTCCTCGTGTCGGAGCTGCCGTAATCAGCAGAGCTGTCCCCACGCTTCTTCTCCATTACCGAGCCAGGGAAAGATGGGTGCAAGCAGGTATACAGGTGAGGGTTTTTGCGAGAGGGGGCAGGGGGGTTCTATGGGGAATATGTGGAATTCATCCCAAAAGAGTGATGCATTCTATCACTTGGCAGGGCCATGAAGGCCAAGCCCAAGGCCAACCTCATACGTTGCCACAAGAATTCAAGAACTTGTGAGCCATGGTTCAAGGGAAAGGGAAAATAGTGTTGGGGCTAGGGGGCATAATTGTCTCATCCCAGAGTCCATGGGGGTTTATTCAGGTAGTTGTTGATTAGTAGTGAGGCCGATGTGCTTGTGTGATTAGCTTCCATAATGCATATAATAGCTCCTTCAAGACCGAATTGGTCGAGGACTTGGAGCTTGTATGACCGGCTCAGAGAGTTATGTGCTTCTTTCAAAATCAATTGTTTTGGCCAGTCCATGCTGCGACAAGTTAATGAGGTGTTCTGGAAGATCCATGATGGTTGTTAGGCTATGGTAGATATTGTAGTTCTTGATGACTGTCGTTTGGTGTTCAAGGATGAGAGTAGGTAACGTAGGTGAGAGGCATAGGGTGATACTTTTTGCAAAGATTGTATGTTCAGTTTAAAAGACGGTGACGGACAGAATTTTGCAGATTCATCCTTACATCTTGACTTGTGATGAGGAATGTGGCACTTGAACGGAATGATTAAGGACAGAGACAAGAATTTAGGATTGGGTTATCAACTTTGGTGATGGGAGGTGACAGCACATCCGAGAAGGAAAGATACAATTCACGGGTGAGGCCATCAGTTCCAGGGCATTTGTAAGGGGAAGGAATTTGAGTGCAAAGTGGAGCTCATTGCTAACAAAAGGCCTTTTTACAGAGACATGTGCATGTGGTGGCAGTCTTGGAGGCGTGAATGCGACACAGTTTATGCAGGTGCGGGTGGTGGATGGGCGTGTAGCAGAGAGGTTTTCAAAGTAAGAGCGAGCATGATTGGATGTTTCTTCATGAGTTGTTGCATTCACATCTTCAGAGACCCATAGGCTAAATAAGCATGTGAGAGTTTTTCCTGCATGCATATTTGAGGTGGAGTATGTATAGAGTCGTTCTGAGTCTGTGATTTTTTGTAGTTAATGCAGTCAGGTATGTAAAATCAACATCTTCCTGTGAGATTGAGCCTCTGACAGGACAGAGGGACAAGTGGACAAGTGAGACTTTGACCTTGGGATGCAACCCAAGGTCGCTAAGGCAAGAGGGGAGGGGGATGGGCGAGAGGCTTTTGAGGCATTAGGGAGTTGGAGAAGTACATTCTATCAAGGTGGCTAGAGTGTGCATGGAGGAGAACAAAGGTGACTTCGCTTGAAAGGTGATGGAGGACATGTTATGCGTCGGCAAGGGAGAGCTGGGAAACGATGGTGGCAAGGGCATGGGAGGAGGGGTCACGGTGATAGGATTGGAGTCAAGAGTACTGTCAAAGGTGCAGTTAAAAACGCGAGCAAGCACCAGCCGCTCCCCACAGAGTGGGTAGGGGACAATTTGGGCCTCCTCAAAGAGGGGGACTTGTTCTCCATGGTGCTAGGATGAGTAGACAAGAGTGATATAGAAAGGGAAAGTCGTGGAAAACTGCCTCAAAGACCGAGAGGCGGCCCGTGTTTGACCGATATGTAATTTTGAGGGTGATAGTTGGATTGAAGGCGAGGGCGGCAATGCCGGCCCGCTTGGATGGGAGCCAATGGGAGCATGATGGCCACAAGAGACGGCGGATAAGAGAGGAGGTGCCATTGCTGTCAATGCGAGTATGTGTGAGGATTGCAGGTGGGACGCGAAAAGAAAAATGACTAAGATGAGAGGACAGACCCCTCAAGGTAGGAGGTCTCCGTGTTAGGTGGGGCTTGGAGGCCAGCCCGTTAGAGAGGGGTGTAAGTGCGGGGGAGGAGGGGGGGGGACAAAAGGGCAACTAGCGGGAGGAGTGAATAACGATAGAATGAAAGGGGAGGGGGAGAGGGGAGGTTTTGCATGAGGGAGGCCTGAATGAGGGGGGAGGAGGGGGATGAAGGCTCTGAAAACTCCCAGGGCTTGGGGGGGAGGGGGGGAGAGGGGTGTGGGAGAAGGGATAAATCTCATCGCAAGGGGAGGTTCTTCTTCTAATGCTGATTCCTCTCAAGCTCCCCCAATGTCCCTTGACAGTGCAGATCTAGCCCGCCGAGGGAAAGGTCTGGATCGTCAGCGCAAGGATCTGGTCATCGAGGTGTAGTTGTGGGACGCCGATGTACAGATCTGGGCTGAGGAGCAGGCCTGAACCATTGACGTGCACATCAGGGCTACTGAGGTGCAGGTAAAGCTTCCAACGCGCCGATATGAGCATCGAGGTGCAGGTCTGGCCTGCCGAGGCCCAGATCTGGACCGTCGACGTATAGATATGGACCTTCAAGGTGTGGATTTGGGGTGACGAGGTGCAGATCAGGGCCGTCCAGCGAGAGCTGGCCTGGGGAAGCGTGAGGAAGGTGTCCTTGCTGCCCCTGCCGATGTCGCCTGCCTGCAGACGCTGCCGGCAATGCCTGCTGGCTGCCGCTACCGAGGCTTCTTGCAGGCTGCTGCTTCCAGGGCTGCTGAGATGCAACCTCGGCATAGGGTGAGTGCGGAAAGTTCATGGGGGGCCATACGTTCCGTCGGGCTTTGCACCTTGCCTGAAAGTGGCTGAGTGGGATTTGTGAACATGAATTATTGAGAATCTTATTTCACACCTGTGTCAGTTTTGCACTTGTATGAACATGCCTACCATCGGGTCATGGGGAAGTGTTGTGAAGTGAGTCGTCCTCGTCTGTTTGTAGAGCTTACTGTGACCACTCGACCGTGTCCATGCTAGAGCAGATCCTTCATGCTGTCCCTGCTTGAGTCAGAGCATCGACGGCTGGTGGCTCCACCCACCAACAGCTACCAGACAGCTGCCACCACGTCCCGGATGTCTGCTATGGTGCTCTACAGTTTTTCTACAGTCGGTAGAGTTTTTTTTGGTGGACTGGCTCTTGACCTCAACTTGATTCGCATTGTGTATCCACAAATTGATGCCGGACATGTGCGTGGGACTAGTTGTAGCGTCCGGCTTGGGATTCTACATCTCTAGGTTCAGACGGTGTTGCGTTTGGATGCCGATGCACAGAGTTGTGGCCAAAACAGGGGCTTGGACTGATTATAGGACAATGTGAGATTGCCACGTGCGACATCTGTCGTGCGCTGCTGCAGGTATTCATGATGTGTGCTTGCCAGTTGCCACTCCATGTATTACTAAGCTATTACAACTTGTGAAACTTTGCGCGTCTCCCCAGTCTTACCCCTACTGATTCTTGCACCTATTTGTTTGCTAGTGTGCTAACTGACCGGACACTGCGGCCACATCAACAGCAAGGAGGTCAGAAAGCTTCCTTGAAATTTCTCACCATCAAAGGTGGACGGCAGTGAACGGATAGAAGAGAAAAATAGCCTTAGCAAAGTTGAGGTCCGCTAGATTATGAAGGCTAATGTGTAGCCCAAAATCAGAAAGAAGCACTCAAATGAAAAACCACATTTGTAGGACTTGTGACCTTGTTTGCTCAATATCGTTCTTTTACGCAAAGAAAAAGAAACAAATCAGAGATATCTATATTCACGATGGTACTCAAAAGATGACTTCGGTGAGACGAATGTTTCTAATCGCACTGCCAGCCATGTTGCCCGACCAATATGGATGACCGGAAGGGATGGATTTCATAAACTATGTGGTAGAGTGCCATGGCCACTGCCGGTGAGAGAAGCCCGCCTCTTCATCAGCTACACCAAAAAGGTCTGCGTGCAGTTGCAATGCTTTCAAAACCTTCACATCACAAAACTGCCCACAGTCTCCTCCACAAACGGAACCACGGCGGGGACGAGCTCGTCGCGGTGGCACCGGAAGTTGTGGTCGGCGCCCTGGATGAGCGCGAGCGAGTGGTTGCGCACCACCGTCGCGTACGTCTCAGAGTCGTCGCACGGCACCGTGGCGTCTGCCGTGCCGTGCACCGACAACACCCTGCACCAACAAAACACAAAAACGCGTGCGATCACTGTGGGACACTGAACTCAGACACCCTTCGCGTCGCGGGCGGTTGAGATCGTACCAGCGAGCTGGTAAGTACTAGGGGAGAAGACAGACATGATCCCACTCGAGCGAGCCACGCCAGCAAGCATGGACGGAAGGGGTGCTGAAGATGTGCCTCCCCTCAACCTTGGCGCAGAACAAAGCCGTAGGCGGGGAAGGGGGTGAGTGGGGGTGGCGTACGCACGAGCCGTGGGCACACACCTGCAAGTGTCTGGAATTGCACGGGCGGCAGCCAGCATGTCCGTGGCGAGCCGCTCGTCGATGCACGTCTTGGTCACGCGGTACACTCCTGCGCCGAAAGTCGAAGCACAGAGGGAGACTGACATGTCCGATGCAGTTTATCAGCATTTCAAGGACATTACCCTCAAGCCAGGCCCTTGTCAACAGATAGCTCGGTCCCAGTCCACACCGGCACACACGTCCGACTATAGCCACAGCCACAGCTAGAACCACGGCCCGGCCACATCCACGGCCACAGCAGCACATGTGTGGTCCTAGGTGTGGGTGGGGGTGGGGGTGGGGGTGGGGTTGTGGGTGTGGGAGTGGGAGTGGGAGTGGGTGTGGGTGTGGTTGTGGGTGTGGGTGTGGGTGTGGGTGTGGGTGTGGGTGTGAGTGTGGGTGTGGGTGTGGGTATGGGTGTGGGTGTGGGAGTGGGTGTGGGAGTGGGTGTGGGTGGGGGTGGGGGTGGGGGGGGGGGTGTGGGAGTGGGAGTGGGTGTGGGTGTGGATGTGAGTGTGGGTGTGGGTGTGGGTATGGGTGTGGGTGTGGGAGTGGGTGTGGGAGTGGGTGTGGGTGGGGGTGGGGGTGGGGGGGGGGGTGTGGGAGTGGGAGTGGGTGTGGGTGTGGATGTGAGTGTGGGTGTGGGTGTGGGTATGGGTGTGGGTGTGGGAGTGGGTGTGGGAGTGGGTGTGGGTGGGGGTGGGGGTGGGGGGGGGGGTGTGGGAGTGGGAGTGGGTGTGGGTGTGGATGTGAGTGTGGGTGTGGGTGTGGGTATGGGTGTGGGTGTGGGAGTGGGTGTGGGAGTGGGTGTGGGTGGGGGTGGGGGTGGGGGGGGGGGTGTGGGAGTGGGAGTGGGTGTGGGTGTGGATTTGAATGTGGATGTGGGTGTGGGTGTGGGTGTGGGTGTGGGTGTGGATGTGGGTGTGGTTGTGGGTGTGGGTGTGGTTGTGGGTGTGGGTGGGTGTGGGTGTGGATGTCGATTACATGTGGATTTGAATGTGGTTGTGGATATGGATGTGGATGTGGATGGGGACATGCACACAGATGGGGGCGTGAATGTCTGTGTGGATGTGGCTGCTGCTGCCATGCTTTTCACCGTGTGGCGACATAAGAGAGCTTGGCCTTGAAAGGGTGACATTTGCAGCACTTTCTCCCTCCCTCTCAGCACTGACTTTCTCTCTCAGCACTGACTTTCCCTCTCAGCACTGACTTTCCCTCTCAGCACTGACTTTCTCTCTCAGCACTGACTTTCTCTCTGAGCAGTGGCCCAACAAAGGAGGTAGAACAGCAGCAAAGGGTAGGAACCCACCCACCCACCCAACCCACCCATTGCCACTGAAGTCAAATCGGAACGTAGCCACTCCTCTCGCCACCAGCGCGTCCGACAGCGCCTGCAGCGTCGTGCTGTGCTGCAACGCAACCGCAGCCACAACCACAACCACAACCACAACCACAACCACAACCACAACCACAACCACAACCACGACCACGACCACGACCACGACCACAACGACAAGGACAAGGACAAGGACAAGGACAAGGACAAGGACAAGGACAAGGACAAGGACAAGGACAACCACGACCACGACCACGACGACAACCACAACCACAACCACAACCACAACCACAACCACAACCACAACCACAACCACGACGACGACGACGACGACGACGACGACGACGACGACGACGACGACGACGACGACGACGACGACGACGACGACGACGACGACGACGACGACGACGACGACGACGACGACGACGACGACG
>SZWC01000482.1:17910-45553 GCA_023375785.1 Penium margaritaceum
CACCACTCCGCAACCAGTTTGCACCACCCCGCAACCAGTTTGCACCACTCCGCAACCAGTTCGCACCACTCTGCAACCAGTTCGCACCACTCCGCAACCAGTTTGCACCACTCCGCAACCAGTTCACACCACTCTTCAACCCACTTGCACCACTCCGCAGCCAGTTCCCACCACTCCGCAGCCCGTTCGCACCATTCCGCAGCCAGTTCGCACCACTCCGCAACGTGTTCGCAGTACTCCGCAACCAGTTCGCACCACTCCACAACTAGTTCGCACCACTCCGCAACCAGTTCACACCAATCGGCAACCCATTCCCACCACTCTACAAAGAGTTCGTACCACTCCGCAACCCGTTGGAACCACTCCGCAACCTGTTCGCACTACTCCGCAACCAGTTCGCACCACTTTGCAACCAGTTCGCACCACTTCACAGCCAGTTCGCACCACTGCGAAAAACGTTCGCACAACTTCACAACCAGTTTGCACCACTCCGCAACCAGTTCGCACCACTCCGCAACCAGTTCGTACCACTCCGCAACCAGTTCGCACCACTGCGAAAAACGTTCGCACAACTTCACAACCAGTTTGCACCACTCCGCAACCAGTTCGCACCACTCCGCAACCAGTTCGTACCACTCCGCAACCAGTTCGAACCACTCCGCAACCAGTTTGCACCACTCTGCAACCAGTTTGCACCACTCCCCAACCAGTTTGCACCACTCCAAAGCCAGGTCGCACTGCCCCGAAACCAATTCGCACCACTCTGCAGCCAGTTCGCACCACTCTGCAACCAGTTCGCACCACCCCGCAGTCAGTTCGCACCACTCCTCAACCAGTTCGCACCAATTTGCAACCATTTCGCACCTCTCCACAACCAGTTCGCACCACTCCACAACCAGTTTGCACCACTCCGCAACCAATTATCACCACTCCGCAGCCAGTTCACACCACTCCGCAACCAGTTTGCACCACTCTGCAGCCAGTTCGCACCACTTCCACAACCAATTCGCACCACTCTGCAACCAGTAGGAACCACACTGCAAATGGTTCGCACCAATCTGACACCAGTTTGCACCACTCCACAACCAGTGTGCACCACTCCGCAACCAGTTGTCACCACTCCGCAACCAGATTGCACCACTCTGCAACCAGATTGCACCACCCCGCAACCAGTTCGAACCACTCCGCAACCAGTTCGCTCCACTCTACAACAAGTTTGCACCACTTTGCAACCAGTTCGCACCACTCCACAACCAGTTTGCACCACTCTACAACCAGTTCGCACCACTCCGCAACCAATTCGCACCACTCCGCAATCAGTTTGCACCACTCTGCAACCAGTTTGCACCACTCCGCAACCAGTTCGCACCACTCCGCAATCAGTTTGCACCACTCTGCAACCAGTTTGCACCACTCCGCAACCAGTTCGCACCACTCCAGAGCCAGTTCGCACCACTCTGAAACCAGTTTGCACCACGCTCCAGCCAGTTCGCACCACTCCGCAACCAGTTTGCACCACTCCGCAGCAAGTTCTCACAACTCCGCAACCAGTTCGCACCACTCTGCAACCAGTTCGCACCTCTCCGCAACCAGTTCGTACCACTTGGAAACCGCTTCGCACTACTCGGCAACCAGTCGTCACCACTCCGCAACCAGTTCACACCACACCGCAACCAGTTCGCACCACTGCGTTGCCAGTTTGCACCACTTCCACAACCAGTTCCCAACACTCCGCAACCAGTACCAACCACTACGCAACCGGCTCGCACCACTCTGAACCCAGTTTGCACCACTCCGCAACCAGCTCGCACCACTCCGCAACCAGTTTGCACCAATCCGCATCCAGTTCCCACCACTCCGCAACCAGTTTGCACCACTCCGCAACCAGTTCGATCTACTCCGCAACCAGTTCGCTCCACTCTGCAACCAGATTGCACCATTCTACAACCAGTTTGCATCACTCTGCAACCAGTTCGCACCACTATACAACCCGTTTTCACCACTCCACAAACAGTTCACACCACTCCGCAACGTGTTCGCACCACTCCGCGACCAGTTCGCACCACTCCGCAACCAGTTCGCACCACTCGCAACCTGTTCGCACCACCCCGCAACCCTTTCGCACCACTCCGCAACCAATTCGCACAACTCCACAACCAGTTTGCACCACTCGGCAACCAGTTTGCACCACTCCACATGCAGTCCGCACCACTCCGAAACCAGTTCGTACAACTTCAAAACCATTTCTCACCAGTCTGCAACCAGTTTGCACCACTCCGCAACCAGTTCACACTACTCCGTAACCAGTTCCCACCACTCCGCAACCAGTTCGCACCATTCCACAACCAGTTCGCACCACTGTGCGACCAGTATGCACCACTATCCAGCCAGTTCGCACCACTCCGCAACCAGTTCGCACCGCTCCGCAACCAGTTCGCACCAGTCCGCAACCAGATCGCGCCAATCCACAACCAGTTCCCACCACTCCACAACCAGAATGCACCATTTTGCAACACGTTTGCACCATTCCGCAACCAGTGCGCACCACTCCGCGACCAGTTCGCACCACTCGGCAACCAGTTCGCACCACTCCGCAACCAGTTCACACCACTCCGCAACCAGTTCGCACCACTCCGCAGCCAGTTAGCACCATGTCCGCAACCAGTTCGCACCACTCGGCAACCAGTACGAACCACTGCGCAACCAATTCGCACCACTCTGCAACCAGTTTGCACCACTCTGCAACCAGGTCGCACCACTCCGCAACTAGCTCACAACACTCCGCAACCAGATCGCACCACTCCACAACCAGTTCGCACCACTCCGCAACCAGTTCGCACCTCTCCGCAACCAGTTCGCACCACTCCGCAACCAGCTCACACCACTCCGCAACCAGATCGCACCACTCCACAACCAGTTTGTACCACTCCGCAACCAGTTCGAACCACTCTGCAACCAGTTCGCACCACTCCGCAACAAGTTTGCACCACTCCCCAACCACTCTGCAACCGGTTCGCACCACTCTTCGACCAGTTTTCACCACTATGCAACCAGTTCACACCACTCCGCAACTGGTTTGCACCACTCCGCAGCCAGTTCGCACCACTTCCCAACCAGTTCGCACCACTCTGCAACCAGTTCGCACCACTCCGCAACCAGTTCACACCACTCCGCAACCTGTTCACACCACTCCGCAACCAGTTCGCACCACTCCGCAACCAGTTCGCACCACTCCACAGCCAGTTCGCACCACTCTGAACCAAGTTCGCACAACTTCACAACCAGTTCACACCACTCCGCAACCCGTTCGCACCAATCTGCAACACGTTCGCACCACTCCGCAACCAATTCGCACCACTCCGCAACCAGTTTGCACCACTCCGCAACCAGTTTGCACCACTCCGTGACCAGCTTGCACCAGTCCGCAGCCAGTTTGCACTGCCCCAAAACCAGTTCGCACCACTCTGCAACCAGTTCGCACCACTCCGCAACCAGTTCGCACCACCCCGCAGTCAGTTCGCACCACTCCACAACCAGTTCGCACCACTCTGCAACCAGTTCGCACCACTCCGCAACCAGTTCGCACCACCCCGCAGTCAGTTCGCACCACTCCACAACCAGTTCGCACCACTTTGCAACCAGTTCGCACCTCTACGCAACCAGTTCGCACCACTCCACGACCAGTTTGCACCACTCCGCAACCAATTGTCACCACTCCCCAGCCAGTACACACCCCTCCGCAACCAGTTCGCACCAATCCGCAGCCAGATCACACCACTTCCTTAACCAGTTCGCACCACTCTGACACCAGTTTGCACCACTCTACAACCAGATTGCACCACTCCGCAACCAGATTACACCACTCCGTAACCAGTTTGAACCACCGCGCAACCAGTTTGCACCACTCCGCAACCAGTTCGCTCCACTCTGCAACCAGTTTGCACCACTCTACAACCAGTTCGCACCACTCCACAACCCGTTCGCACCACTCCGCAACCAGTTCTCACCACTTTGCAAACAGTTCGCACCACTCCGCAACCAGTTTGCACCACTCTGCAGCCAGTTTGCACCACTCCGCAACCAGTTCGCACCACTCCAGAGCCAGTTCGCACCACTCCGCAACCAGTTTGCACCACTCTGCAGCCAGTTTGCACCACTCCGCAACCAGTTCGCACCACTCCAGAGCCAGTTCGCACCACTCTGAAACCAGATGGCACCACTATGCAGCCAGTTCGCACCACTCTGCAACCAGTTTGCACCACTTTGCAGCTCGTTATCACCACTCCCCAACCAGTTCGCACCACTCTGCAACCAGTTTGCACCTCTCCGCAACCAGTTTGCACCCCTTGGCAACCGGTTCATACCACTCCACAACCAGTTGTCACCACTCCGCAACCAGTTCACACCACTCCAAAACCAGTTTGCACCACTCTGTTCCCAGTTTGCACCACTTCCGCAACCAGTTTGCACCACTCCGTAACCAGTACGAACCACTCCGCAACCGGTTTGCACCACTCTGAACCCACTTGGCACCACAACGCAACTTGCTCCCACCACTCCGCAACAAGTTTGCACCAATCCGCATCCAGTTCCCACCACTCCGCACCCAGTTTGTACCACTCCGCAACCAGCTCGAACCACTCCGCAACCAGTTCGCTCCACTCTGCAACCAGATTGCACCACTCTGCATCCAGTTTGCACCACTCTGCAACCAGTTCGCACCACTATACAACCAGGTTTCACCACTCCGCAACCAGTTCACACCACTCCACAACCTGTTCACACCACTCCGTAACCAGTTCGCACCATTCCGCAACCGGTCGCACCACTCCGCAACCAGTTTGTACCACTCCGCAACCAGTTTGCACCACTCTGCAACCTGTTCGCACCACTCCACAACCAGTTCGCACCACTCCGTAACCAGTTCGCACCATTCCGCAACCGGTCGCACCACTCCGCAACCAGTTTGTACCACTCCGCAACCAGTTTGCACCACTCTGCAACCTGTTCGCACCACTCCACAACCAGTTCGCACCACTCCGCAACGAGTTCGCACCACTGTGCAACCAGTTCGCACCACTCCACACCCAGTTCGCACCACTCCACCACCAGTTCGCAACACTCCGGAACCAGTTCACACCACGCCGCAACCAACTCGCACCACTCCGCAACCAGTTCGCACCATTCCGCAACAAGTTCACACCACTCTGCAACCAGTTCGCACCACTCGACAACCAGTTAGCACCACTCTGGAACTTGTTCGCACCGCTCCAAAACCGGTTCGCACAACTCCGCAACCAGTTTGCACCATTCTGCAACCAGTTCGTACCACTCCGCAACCAGTTCGCACCACTCCGCAACCAGTTCCCACCACTCCGCAACCAGTTCGCACCACTCCCCAACCAGTTCGCACCACTCCGAACCAGTTCACACCACTCCGCAACCAGTTTGCACCACTCCATATCCAGTCCGCACCACTCCAAAACCAGTTCGTACAACTTCACAACCATTTCGCACCACTCTGCAACCAGTTCGCACCATTCCGCAACAAGTTCACACCACTTCGCAACCAGTTTGCACCACTCCGCAACCAGTTCGCACCACTCCACAACCAGTTCGCACCACTCCGCAACCACTTCGCACCACTCTCCAGCCAGTTTGCACCATTCTGAAACCAGTTCGCACCACTCCACAACCAGTTCGCACCACTGTGCAACCAGTTTGCACCACACCGCAACCAGTTCGCACCACTGTGCAACCAGTTCGCACTACTCCGTAACGAGTTAGCACAACTCCGCAACCAGTTCGCACCAATCCGCAACCAGTTCACTCCACTTTGCAACCAGTTCGCACCTCTCCGCAACCAGTTTGCAACCCTTCGCAACCCGTTCACATGCCTCCGCAACCCATTCGCACCACTCCGTGACCAGTTTGCACCACTCCCCGACTAGTTCGCAACACTCTGCGACCAGATCGCACCACTCAGCAACCGATTTGCACCACCCCGCAACCAGTTCCCACCACTTTGCAACCAGTTCCCACCACCCCGCAACCAGTTCGCACGACTCAACAACCAGTTTGCACCACTCTGCAACCAGTTCGCACCATTCCGCAACCACTTCGCACCACTGTGCAACTAGTTCCCACAACTCCGCAACCAGTTCGCACCACTCCGCAACCAGTTCACACCACTTCGCAGCCAGTTCGCACCACTTCCGCAACCAGTTCACACCACTCCGCAGTCAGTTCTTACCACTCTTCAACCAGTCCGTACCACTCCGCAACCAGTTCGCACCACTCCGCAACTAGTTCGCACCACTCCGCAACCAGATCGCACCACTCCACAACCAGTTCGCACCACTCCGCAACCAGTTCGCACCGCTCCACAACCAGATCGCGCCACTCCACAAACAGTTTGCACCACTCCAAAACCAGTTCGCACCACTCCGCAACCAGTTCGCACCGCTCCACAACCAGATCGCGCCACTCCACAAACAGTTTGCACCACTCCAAAACCAGTTCGCACCACTCCGCAACCAGTTCGCACCGCTCCACAACCAGATCGCGCCACTCCACAAACAGTTTGCACCACTCCAAAACCAGTTCGCACCACTCCGCAACCAGTTCGCACCGCTCCACAACCAGATCGCGCCACTCCACAAACAGTTTGCACCACTCCAAAACCAGTTCGCACCACTCCGCAACCAGTTCGCACCGCTCCACAACCAGATCGCGCCACTCCACAAACAGTTTGCACCACTCCAAAACCAGTTCGCACCACTCCGCAACCAGTTCGCACCGCTCCACAACCAGATCGCGCCACTCCACAAACAGTTTGCACCACTCCAAAACCAGTTCGCACCACTCCGCAACCAGTTCGCACCGCTCCACAACCAGATCGCGCCACTCCACAAACAGTTTGCACCACTCCAAAACCAGTTCGCACCACTCCGCAACCAGTTCGCACCGCTCCACAACCAGATCGCGCCACTCCACAAACAGTTTGCACCACTCCAAAACCAGTTCGCACCACTCCGCAACCAGTTCGCACCGCTCCACAACCAGATCGCGCCACTCCACAAACAGTTTGCACCACTCCAAAACCAGTTCGCACCACTCCGCAACCAGTTCGCACCGCTCCACAACCAGATCGCGCCACTCCACAAACAGTTTGCACCACTCCAAAACCAGTTCGCACCACTCCGCAACCAGTTCGCACCACTCCGCAACCAGTACAAACCACTCCGCAGTCAGTTCTCACCACTATTCAACCAGTTTGCACCACTCCGCAACCAGTTCGCACCACTCCACAACCAGTTCGCACCACTCCACAACCAGGTCCCACAACTCCGCGACCTGTTTGCACCACTCCGCAACCAGTTCAACCCACTCCACAACCTGTTCGCACTACTCCACAACCAGTTGCAACACTCCGCAACCAGCTCCCAGCACTCCGCAACCAGTTCGCATCACATCGCAACCATTTTGCACCACTCCGCAACCAGTTTGCACCACTCCGCAACCAGTTCGCACCACTCCGCAACCAGTTCGCACCGGTCCACAACCAGATCGCGCCACTCCACAAACAGTTTGCACCACTCCAAAACCAGTTCGAACCTCTCTGCAACCAGTTTGCACCACTCCGCAACCAGTTTGCACCACTTCGCAACCACTCTGCAACCACTTTGCACCTCTCTTCAACCAGTTCTTACCACTCTGCAACCAGTTCACACCACTCCGCAACTAGTTTGCACCACTCCGCAACCAGTTCGCAGCATTTCGCAACCGGTTCGCACCACTCCGCAGCCAGTTCCACCACTCCCCAACCAGTTCGTACCACTCTGCAACCAGTTCGCACCACACCGCAACCAGCTCGCACCACTTTCGCAACCAGTTTGCACCACTCTGCAACCAGTAGGAACCACTCTGCAACGGGTTCGCACCACTCTGACACCAGTTCGCACCACTCTGCAACCAGATTGCACCACTCCCCAACCAGATTACACCACTCCGTAACCAGTTTGCACCACCGCGCAACCAGTTCGCACCACTCCGCAACCAGTTCGCTCCACTCTGCAACCAGTATGCACCACTCTACAACCAGTTCGCACCACTCCACAACCAGTTCGCACCACTCCGCAACCAGTTTGCACGACTTCGCAAACAGTTCGCACCACTCCGCAACCAGTTTGCACCACTCTGCAACCAGTTTACACCACTCCGCAACCAGTTCGCACCACTCCAGAGCCAGTTCGCACCACTCCAAAACCAGTTTGCACCACTCTGCAGCCAGTTCGCACCATTGTGCAACCAGTTCGCACCACTCTGCAGCCAGTTATCACCACTCCGCAACCAGTTCACACCACTCTGCAACCAGTTTGCACCTCTCCGCAACCAGTTTGCACCCCTTGGCAACCGATTCACACCACTCCGCAACCAGTTGTCACCACTCCGCAACCAGTTCACACCACTCCACAACCAGTTCGCACCACTCCGTTCCCAGTTCGCATCACTTCCGCAACCAGTTTGCACCACTATGCAGCCAGTTCACACCGCTCCGCAGCCAGTTTGCACCATTCCGCAGCCAGTTTGCACCACTCTGGAACCAGTTCGTACCACTCCGCAACCAGTTTGCAGAACTCCGCAACCAGTTCGCACCACTCTGCAACCAGTTTGCACCACTCCACAACCACTTTGCACCACTCCGCAACCTGTTCGCACCATTCCGCAACCAGTTTAGACCATTCGGCAACCAGCTCGAACCACTCCGCAACCAGTTCGCTCCACTCTGCAACCAGATTGCACCACTCCGCAACCAGTTTGCACCACTCCGCAACCAGTTCGCACCACTCTGCAACCAGTTCGCACCACTCCACAACCGGTTCGCACCACTCCGCAACCAGTTCGCACCGCTCCGCAACCAGTTCGCACCACTCCGCAACCAGTTTGCACCACTCCGCAACCAGTTTGCACCACTCCGCAACCAGTTCGCACCACTCTGCAACCAGTTCGCACCACTCCACAACCGGTTCGCACCACTCCGCAACCAGTTCGCACCACTGTGCAACCAGTTCGCACCACTCCACAACCAGTTCGCACCACTCCAACACCAGTTCGCAACACTCTGGAACCAGTCCACACCACGCCGCAACCAACTCGCACCGCTCCGCAACCAGTTCGCACCACTCCGCAACCAGTTCACACCACTCTGCAACCAGTTCGCACCACTCGACAACCAGTTAGCACCACTCTGCAACCAGTTCGCACCGCTCCAAAACCGGTTCGCACAACTCCGCAACCAGTTTGCACCACTCTGCAGCCAGTTCGTACCACTCCGCAACCAGTTCGCACCATTCCACAACCAGTTCGCACCACTCCGCAACCAGTTTACACCACTCCTCAACCAGTTCGCATCACTCTGCAACCAGTTCACACCACACCGCAACCAGTTTGCACCACTCCATATCCAGTCCGCACAACTCCGAAACGAGTTCGTACAGCTTCACAACCATTTCGCACCACTCTACAACCAGGTCGCACCACTCCGCAACAAGTTCACACCACTCCGCAACCGGTTTGCACCACTCCGCAACCAGTTCGCACCATTCCACAACCAGTTCGCACCACTCCGCAACCACTTCACACCACTCTCCAGCCAGTTTTCACCACTCTGAAACCAGTTCGCACCACTCCACAACCAGTTTGCATCACTCTGCAACCAGTTTGCACCACACCGCAACCAGTTCGCACCACTCTGCAACCAGTTTGCACTAATCCGTAACGAGTTTGCACAACTCTGCATCCAGTTTGCACCAATCCGCAACCAGTTTAGTCCACTCCGCAACCAGTTCCCACCTCTCCGCAACCAGATTGCACCCCTTTGCAACCCGTTCACACGACTCCGCAACCCATTCGCACCACTCCGTGACCAGTTCGCACCACTCCGCAACCAGTTCGCAACACTCCGCGACCATATCGCACCACTCAGCAACCAGTTTGCACCACCCCGCAACTAGTTCCCACCACTTTGCAACCAGTTCCCACCACTCTGCAACCAGTTCGCATGACTGAGCAACTAGTTTGCACCATTGTGCAACCAGTTCGCACCATTCCGCAACCACTTCGCACCACTGTGCAACTAGTTCCCACCACTCCGCAACCAGTTCGCACCACTCCGCAACCAGTTCACACCACTCCGCAGCCAGTTCGCACCACTTCCGCAACCAGTTCACACCACTCCGCAGTCAGTTCTTACCACTCTTCAACCAGTTCGTACCACTCCGCAACCAGTTCGCACCACTCCGCAACCAGTTCGCACCACTCCGCAACCAGTTCGCACCACTTTGCAACCAGTTCACACCATTCAGCAGCCAGTTCACACCACTTTCGCAACCAGTTTGCACCACTCTGCAACCAGTACGAACCACTCCCCAGTCAGTTCTCACCACTCTTCAACCAGTTTGCACCACTCCGCAACCAGTTCGCATCACTCCACAACCAGTTCGCACCACTCCACAACCAGGTCGCACCACTCCGCAACCTGTTCGCACCACTCCGCAACCAGTTCAACCCACTCCATAACCTGTTCGCACTACTTGGCAACCAGTTGCACCACTCCGCAACCAGCTCCCAGCACTCCGCAACCAGTTCGCATCACACCGCAACCATTTTGCACCACTCCGCAACCAGTTAGCACCACTCCGCAACCAGTTCGCACCACTCCGCAACCAGTTCGCACCACACCGCAACCATTTTGCACCACTCCGCAACCAGTTAGCACCACTCCGCAACCAGTTCGCACCACTCCGCAACCAGTTCGCACTCGTCCACAACCAGATCGAGCCACTCCACAAACAGTTTGCACCACTCCGAAACCAGTTCGAACCTCTCTGCAACCAGTTCGCACCACTCCGCAACCAGTTTGCACCACTTCGCAACCACTCCGCAACCACTTCGCACCTCTCTTCAACCAGTTCTTACCACTCTGCAACCAGTTCACACCACTCCGTAACTTGTTTGCACCACTCCGCAACCAGTTGGCACCATTCCGCAACCGGTTCGCACAACTCCGCAGCCAGTTCACACCACTCCGCAACCAGTTCGTACCACTTCGCAACCAGTTCGCACCACTCCGCAACAAGTTTGCAATTCTCCGCAACCAGTTCACACCACTCTGCAACCAGTTTACACCACTCCGCAACCAGTTCGCACCACTCCACAACCAGTTCGCAACACACCGCAACCAGTTCCCACCACTCAGCAACCAGCTCGCACCACTTCGCAACCAGTTCACACCACTCCGCAACCAGTTTGCACTTCTCTGCAACCAGTTCACACCACTCTGCAACCAGTTTGCACCACTCCGCAACCAGTTCCCACCACTCCGCAACCAGTTCGCACCACTCCGTAACCAGATTGCACCACTCTGCAGCCAGTTCGCACAACTTTGCAACCAGTTTGCACCACTCCGCAACCAGTTCCCACCACTCCGGAACCAGTTCGCACCACTCCGTAACCAGATTGCACCACTCTGCAGCCAGTTCGCACAACTTTGCAACCAGTTAGCACCACTCTGCAACCAGTTCCCACCACTCCGCAACCAGTTTGTACCACTCCACAACCAGTTCGCACCACTCCACAACCAGTTTGCACCCCTCTGCAACCAGTTTGCACCATTCCGCAACCAGTTCACACCACTCCGCAACCAGTGTGCACCACACCGCATCCAGTTTGCACCACTCCGCAACCAGTTTGCACCACTGCGCAACCAGTACACATCACTCATCAACCCACTTGCACCACTCTGCAGCCAGTTCGTACCGCCCCGCAGCCAGTTTGCACCACTATGCAGCCAGTTCACACCGCTCCGCAGCCAGTTTGCACCACTATGCAGCCAGTTCACACCGCTCCGCAGCCAGTTTGCACCACTCCGGAACCAGTTCGTACCACTCCGCAACCAGTTTGCAGCACTCCGCAACCAGTTTGCACCACTCCACAACCACTTTGCACCACTCCGCAACCTGTTCACACCATTCCGCAACCAGTTCAGACCATTCGGCAACCAGGTCGCACCACTCCGCAACCAGCTCGCACCACTCCGCAACCAGTTCGCACCACTGAGCAACCAGTTTGCACCACTCCGCAGCCAGTTTGCACCACACCGAAACCAGTTCGCACCACTCCGCAACCAATTCGCACCATACCGCAACCAGTTCGCACCACTCTGCAGCCCGTTTGCACCACTTTGCAACCAGTTCGCACCACTCTGCAGCCCGTTTGCACCACTTTGCAACCAGTTCGCACCACTCTGCAGCCCGTTTGCACCACTTTGCAACCAGTTCGCACCACTCTGCAGCCCGTTTGCACCACTTTGCAACCAGTTCGCACCACTCTGCAGCCCGTTTGCACCACTTTGCAACCAGTTCGCACCACTCTGCAGCCCGTTTGCACCACTTTGCAACCAGTTCGCACCACTCTGCAGCCCGTTTGCACCACTTTGCAACCAGTTCGCACCACTCTGCAGCCCGTTTGCACCACTTTGCAACCAGTTCGCACCACTCTGCAGCCCGTTTGCACCACTTTGCAACCAGTTCGCACCACTCTGCAGCCCGTTTGCACCACTTTGCAACCAGTTCGCACCACTCTGCAGCCCGTTTGCACCACTTTGCAACCAGTTCGCACCACTCTGCAGCCCGTTTGCACCACTTTGCAACCAGTTCGCACCACTCTGCAGCCCGTTTGCACCACTTTGCAACCAGTTCGCACCACTCTGCAGCCCGTTTGCACCACTTTGCAACCAGTTCGCACCACTCTGCAGCCCGTTTGCACCACTTTGCAACCAGTTCGCACCACTCTGCAGCCCGTTTGCACCACTTTGCAACCAGTTCGCACCACTCTGCAGCCCGTTTGCACCACTTTGCAACCAGTTCGCACCACTCTGCAGCCCGTTTGCACCACTTTGCAACCAGTTCGCACCACTCTGCAGCCCGTTTGCACCACTTTGCAACCAGTTCGCACCACTCTGCAGCCCGTTTGCACCACTTTGCAACCAGTTCGCACCACTCTGCAGCCCGTTTGCACCACTTTGCAACCAGTTCGCACCACTCTGCAGCCCGTTTGCACCACTTTGCAACCAGTTCGCACCACTCTGCAGCCCGTTTGCACCACTTTGCAACCAGTTCGCACCACTCTGCAGCCCGTTTGCACCACTTTGCAACCAGTTCGCACCACTCTGCAGCCCGTTTGCACCACTTTGCAACCAGTTCGCACCACTCTGCAGCCCGTTTGCACCACTTTGCAACCAGTTCGCACCACTCTGCAGCCCGTTTGCACCACTTTGCAACCAGTTCGCACCACTCTGCAGCCCGTTTGCACCACTTTGCAACCAGTTCGCACCACTCTGCAGCCCGTTTGCACCACTTTGCAACCAGTTCGCACCACTCTGCAGCCCGTTTGCACCACTTTGCAACCAGTTCGCACCACTCTGCAGCCCGTTTGCACCACTTTGCAACCAGTTCGCACCACTCTGCAGCCCGTTTGCACCACTTTGCAACCAGTTCGCACCACTCTGCAGCCCGTTTGCACCACTTTGCAACCAGTTCGCACCACTCTGCAGCCCGTTTGCACCACTTTGCAACCAGTTCGCACCACTCTGCAGCCCGTTTGCACCACTTTGCAACCAGTTCGCACCACTCTGCAGCCCGTTTGCACCACTTTGCAACCAGTTCGCACCACTCTGCAGCCCGTTTGCACCACTTTGCAACCAGTTCGCACCACTCTGCAGCCCGTTTGCACCACTTTGCAACCAGTTCGCACCACTCTGCAGCCCGTTTGCACCACTTTGCAACCAGTTCGCACCACTCTGCAGCCCGTTTGCACCACTTTGCAACCAGTTCGCACCACTCTGCAGCCCGTTTGCACCACTTTGCAACCAGTTCGCACCACTCTGCAACCAGTTCGCACCACTCCACAACCAGTTTGTACCACTCCGCATCCAGTTCGAACCACTCCGCAACCAGTCCGCACCACTCCGCAACCAGTTTGCACCACTCCGCAACCACTCCGCAACCAGTCGCACCACTCCACAACCAGTTTGCACCACTCCGCAACCATCTCGCACCATTTCGCAACAACTTTGCACCACTCCACAACCAATTCGCACCACTCCTCAACCAGTTCGCACAAATCTGCAACCAGTTCGCACCACTCTGCAACCAGTTCGCACCACTCTACAACCTGCTCACCACATTCCAACCTGTTCGCACCGCTCTGCAACCAGTCCCCACCACTCCGCAACCAGTTCGCACCACTCCGCATCCAGTTTGCACCACTCCAGAACCAGTTCGCATCATTTTGCAACCAGTTTGCACCATTCCGCAACCAGTTCGCACCACTCCGCAACCAGTTCGCACCACTCCCCAACCAGTTCGCACCACCCTGCAACCCGTTCGCACTAGTGCGCAACCAGTTCGCACCACTCCGCAACCAGTTTGCACCACTCGGCAACCAGTTTGCACCACTCCACATCCAGTCCACACCACTCTGAAACCAGTTCGTACAACGTCACAACCGTTTCGCACCAATCTGCAACTAGTTCCCACCACTCCCCAACAATTTCACACCACTCCGCAACTGGTTTGCACTACTCCGCAACCAGTTCGCACCACTCCACAACCAGTTCACACCATTCCGCGACCACTTCGCACCACTCTCCAGCCAGTTTGCACCACTTGGAAACCAGTTCGCACCACTCCGCAACCAGTTCGCACCATTCCGGAACAAGTTCTCACCACTCCGCAACCCGTTTGCACCACTCCACAACCAGTTCCCACCACTCCACAACCAGAACGCACCACTTTGCAACTAGTTTGCACCATTTCGCAACCAGTTCGCACCACTTCGCGACCAGTTCGCACCACTCCGCAACCCGTTCGCACCACTCCGCAACCAGTTCGCACCACTCCGCAACCAGTTCCCACCTCTCCGCAGCCAGTTCGCATCCCTCCGCAATCAGTTCGCACCACTCCGCAACCTGTTCGCACCACTCCGCAACCAATTCTCACCACTCCGCAACCAGTTCGCACCACTTGCAACCATTTCGCACCACTTTCGCGACCAGTTCGCACCACTCCGCAACCCGTTCGCACCACTCCGCAACCAGTTCGCACCACTCCGCAACCAGTTCCCACCTCTCCGCAGCCAGTTCGCACCACTTCTGCAACCAGTTCGCACCACTCTGCAACCAGTACGAACCACTCTGCAACCAATTTGCACCACTCTGTTACCAGTTTGCACCACTCCGCAACCATTTTGCACCACTCCGCAACCAGTTTGCACCGCTCCACAACCAGATCGCGCCACTCCACAACCAGTTTGCACCACTCTGCAACCAGTTCGAACCACTCTGCAACCAGTTCGCACCACTTCGCAACCAGTTTGCGCCACTTCGCAACCATTCCGCAACCACTT
The DNA here is from genome assembly GCA_023375785.1 of Penium margaritaceum. Classification (NCBI taxonomy): domain Eukaryota; kingdom Viridiplantae; phylum Streptophyta; class Zygnematophyceae; order Desmidiales; family Peniaceae; genus Penium; species Penium margaritaceum. Next base: position 33,379 of record SZWC01000482.1, read on the forward strand.
TGCACCTCTCTTCAACCAGTTCTTACCATATGCAACCAGTTCACACCACTCCGCAACTAGTTTGCACCACTACGCAACCAGTTCGCACCATTCCGCAACCCGTTCGCACCACTGAGCAGCCAGTTCGCACCACTCCGCAACCAGTTTGCAATACTCTGCAACCAGTTCACACCACTCCTCAACCAGTTCGCACCACTCCGCAACCAGTTGGCACCACTCCACGACCAGTTCGCAACATACCGCAACCAGTTCGCACCACTCAGGAACCAGCTCGCACCACTTCGCAACCAGTTCGCACCACTCCGCAACCAGTTTGCACCAGTCTGCATCCAGTTCACACCACTTCACAACCAGTTCGCACCAATCCGCAACCAGTTTGCACCACTGCACAACCGGTTCGCACCACTCTGCAACCAGTTCGCACTTCTCTGCAACCAGTTCCCACCACTCTGCAACCAGTTCGCACCACTCCACAACCAGTTCGCACCACTCCGCAACCAGTTCGCACCACTCCGTAGCCAGATCAGACCACTCTGCAGGCAGTTCGCAACACTTCGCAGCCAGTTGGCACCACTCCGCAACCAGTTCCCACCACTCTACAACCAGTTCGTACCACTCTACAACCAGTTCGCACCACTCCACAACCAGTTTGCACCATTGCGCAACCAGTTCGCACCATTACGCAACCAGTGTGCACCACTCCGCAACCCGTTTGCACCAGTCCACAACCACTTTGCACCACTCCACAACCAGTACACATCACTCATCAACCCACTTGCACCAATCTGCAGCCAGTTCGCACCACTCCGCAGCCAATTTGCACCACTACGCAGCCAGTTCGCACCACTCCGCAACCAGTTTGCACCACTCCGCAACCAGTTCGCTCCACTTCGCAACCATTTCGCACCACTCCGCAACCAGTTCGCACCTCTCCGCAACCAGTTCGCACCACTCCGCAACCAGTTCGCACCTCTCCGCACCAGTTCACACCACCCCACGACTCGTTCGCAACACTCCGCAGCCAGTTCGCACCACTCGGTGACCAGCTCGCACCACTCCACAACCAGTTCGCACCAGTCCACAACCAGTTTGCACCAGTCCGCGACCAGTTTGCACCACTCCACAACTAGTTCGCACCACTCTGTAACCAGTTCGCACCACTCAGCAGCCAGTTCGCACCACTTCGCAACCAGTTCGCACCAATCCGCAACCAGTTCCCACCACTCCGCAACCAATTCGCACCACTCCACAACCAGATCGCACCACTCCTCAACCAGTTTGCACCAGTTTGCAACCAGTTTGCACCAGGACACAACCAGTTCGCACCACTCCACAACCAGGTTGCACCACTCCGCAACCAGTTTGCACCACTCCACAACCAGTTCACACCACTCTTCAACCCACTTGCACCACTCCGCAACCAGTTCGCACCACTCCGTAGCCAGTTCGCACCACACCAAAACCAGTTCGCACCACTCCGCAACCAGTCGCACCACTCCACAACCAGTTCGCACCACTGGGTAACCAGTTCACACAACTCCGCAACCAGTTCGCACTACTCCGCAACCAGTTCCCACCACTCCGCAGCTACTTCAAACCACTTCCACAACCAGTTTGCACCACTCTGCAGCCTGCTCGCACCACATTGCAACCTGGTCGCACCGCTCCGCAACAAGTCCCCACCACCCCCCAACCAGTTCGCACCACTCGGCAACCAGTCGCACCACTCCGCAACCCGTTCGCACCACTCTGCAACGAGTTCACACCACTCCACAACCAGTTCGCACCACTGGGTAACCAGTTCACACAACTCCGCAACCAGTTCGCACTACTCCGCAACCAGTTCCCACCACTCCGCAGCTACTTCAAACCACTTCCACAACCAGTTTGCACCACTCTGCAGCCTGCTCGCACCACATTGCAACCTGGTCGCACCGCTCCGCAACAAGTCCCCACCACCCCCCAACCAGTTCGCACCACTCGGCAACCAGTCGCACCACTCCGCAACCCGTTCGCACCACTCTGCAACGAGTTCACACCACTCCACAACCAGTTCGCACCACTGGGTAACCAGTTCACACAACTCCGCAACCAGTTCGCACTACTCCGCAACCAGTTCCCACCACTCCGCAGCTACTTCAAACCACTTCCACAACCAGTTTGCACCACTCTGCAGCCTGCTCGCACCACATTGCAACCTGGTCGCACCGCTCCGCAACAAGTCCCCACCACCCCCCAACCAGTTCGCACCACTCGGCAACCAGTCGCACCACTCCGCAACCCGTTCGCACCACTCTGCAACGAGTTCACACCACTCCACAACCAGTTCGCACCACTGGGTAACCAGTTCACACAACTCCGCAACCAGTTCGCACTACTCCGCAACCAGTTCCCACCACTCCGCAGCTACTTCAAACCACTTCCACAACCAGTTTGCACCACTCTGCAGCCTGCTCGCACCACATTGCAACCTGGTCGCACCGCTCCGCAACAAGTCCCCACCACCCCCCAACCAGTTCGCACCACTCGGCAACCAGTCGCACCACTCCGCAACCCGTTCGCACCACTCTGCAACGAGTTCACACCACTCCACAACCAGTTCGCACCACTGGGTAACCAGTTCACACAACTCCGCAACCAGTTCGCACTACTCCGCAACCAGTTCCCACCACTCCGCAGCTACTTCAAACCACTTCCACAACCAGTTTGCACCACTCTGCAGCCTGCTCGCACCACATTGCAACCTGGTCGCACCGCTCCGCAACAAGTCCCCACCACCCCCCAACCAGTTCGCACCACTCGGCAACCAGTCGCACCACTCCGCAACCCGTTCGCACCACTCTGCAACGAGTTCACACCACTCCACAACCAGTTCGCACCACTGGGTAACCAGTTCACACAACTCCGCAACCAGTTCGCACTACTCCGCAACCAGTTCCCACCACTCCGCAGCTACTTCAAACCACTTCCACAACCAGTTTGCACCACTCTGCAGCCTGCTCGCACCACATTGCAACCTGGTCGCACCGCTCCGCAACAAGTCCCCACCACCCCCCAACCAGTTCGCACCACTCGGCAACCAGTCGCACCACTCCGCAACCCGTTCGCACCACTCTGCAACGAGTTCACACCACTCCACAACCAGTTCGCACCACTGGGTAACCAGTTCACACAACTCCGCAACCAGTTCGCACTACTCCGCAACCAGTTCCCACCACTCCGCAGCTACTTCAAACCACTTCCACAACCAGTTTGCACCACTCTGCAGCCTGCTCGCACCACATTGCAACCTGGTCGCACCGCTCCGCAACAAGTCCCCACCACCCCCCAACCAGTTCGCACCACTCGGCAACCAGTCGCACCACTCCGCAACCCGTTCGCACCACTCTGCAACGAGTTCACACCACTCCACAACCAGTTCGCACCACTGGGTAACCAGTTCACACAACTCCGCAACCAGTTCGCACTACTCCGCAACCAGTTCCCACCACTCCGCAGCTACTTCAAACCACTTCCACAACCAGTTTGCACCACTCTGCAGCCTGCTCGCACCACATTGCAACCTGGTCGCACCGCTCCGCAACAAGTCCCCACCACCCCCCAACCAGTTCGCACCACTCGGCAACCAGTCGCACCACTCCGCAACCCGTTCGCACCACTCTGCAACGAGTTCACACCACTCCACAACCAGTTCGCACCACTGGGTAACCAGTTCACACAACTCCGCAACCAGTTCGCACTACTCCGCAACCAGTTCCCACCACTCCGCAGCTACTTCAAACCACTTCCACAACCAGTTTGCACCACTCTGCAGCCTGCTCGCACCACATTGCAACCTGGTCGCACCGCTCCGCAACAAGTCCCCACCACCCCCCAACCAGTTCGCACCACTCGGCAACCAGTCGCACCACTCCGCAACCCGTTCGCACCACTCTGCAACGAGTTCACACCACTCCACAACCAGTTCGCACCACTGGGTAACCAGTTCACACAACTCCGCAACCAGTTCGCACTACTCCGCAACCAGTTCCCACCACTCCGCAGCTACTTCAAACCACTTCCACAACCAGTTTGCACCACTCTGCAGCCTGCTCGCACCACATTGCAACCTGGTCGCACCGCTCCGCAACAAGTCCCCACCACCCCCCAACCAGTTCGCACCACTCGGCAACCAGTCGCACCACTCCGCAACCCGTTCGCACCACTCTGCAACGAGTTCACACCACTCCACAACCAGTTCGCACCACTGGGTAACCAGTTCACACAACTCCGCAACCAGTTCGCACTACTCCGCAACCAGTTCCCACCACTCCGCAGCTACTTCAAACCACTTCCACAACCAGTTTGCACCACTCTGCAGCCTGCTCGCACCACATTGCAACCTGGTCGCACCGCTCCGCAACAAGTCCCCACCACCCCCCAACCAGTTCGCACCACTCGGCAACCAGTCGCACCACTCCGCAACCCGTTCGCACCACTCTGCAACGAGTTCACACCACTCCACAACCAGTTCGCACCACTGGGTAACCAGTTCACACAACTCCGCAACCAGTTCGCACTACTCCGCAACCAGTTCCCACCACTCCGCAGCTACTTCAAACCACTTCCACAACCAGTTTGCACCACTCTGCAGCCTGCTCGCACCACATTGCAACCTGGTCGCACCGCTCCGCAACAAGTCCCCACCACCCCCCAACCAGTTCGCACCACTCGGCAACCAGTCGCACCACTCCGCAACCCGTTCGCACCACTCTGCAACGAGTTCACACCACTCCACAACCAGTTCGCACCACTGGGTAACCAGTTCACACAACTCCGCAACCAGTTCGCACTACTCCGCAACCAGTTCCCACCACTCCGCAGCTACTTCAAACCACTTCCACAACCAGTTTGCACCACTCTGCAGCCTGCTCGCACCACATTGCAACCTGGTCGCACCGCTCCGCAACAAGTCCCCACCACCCCCCAACCAGTTCGCACCACTCGGCAACCAGTCGCACCACTCCGCAACCCGTTCGCACCACTCTGCAACGAGTTCACACCACTCCACAACCAGTTCGCACCACTGGGTAACCAGTTCACACAACTCCGCAACCAGTTCGCACTACTCCGCAACCAGTTCCCACCACTCCGCAGCTACTTCAAACCACTTCCACAACCAGTTTGCACCACTCTGCAGCCTGCTCGCACCACATTGCAACCTGGTCGCACCGCTCCGCAACAAGTCCCCACCACCCCCCAACCAGTTCGCACCACTCGGCAACCAGTCGCACCACTCCGCAACCCGTTCGCACCACTCTGCAACGAGTTCACACCACTCCACAACCAGTTCGCACCACTGGGTAACCAGTTCACACAACTCCGCAACCAGTTCGCACTACTCCGCAACCAGTTCCCACCACTCCGCAGCTACTTCAAACCACTTCCACAACCAGTTTGCACCACTCTGCAGCCTGCTCGCACCACATTGCAACCTGGTCGCACCGCTCCGCAACAAGTCCCCACCACCCCCCAACCAGTTCGCACCACTCGGCAACCAGTCGCACCACTCCGCAACCCGTTCGCACCACTCTGCAACGAGTTCACACCACTCCACAACCAGTTCGCACCACTGGGTAACCAGTTCACACAACTCCGCAACCAGTTCGCACTACTCCGCAACCAGTTCCCACCACTCCGCAGCTACTTCAAACCACTTCCACAACCAGTTTGCACCACTCCGCAGCCATTTCGCACCACTCCGCAACCAGTTCGCACCACTCCGCAACCAGTTCGACCCACTCCGCAACCTGTTCGTACCACTCCGCAACCAGTTTGCACCAATCCGCAACCAGTTTCCACCACTCAGCACTCAGTTCGCATCACTCCGCAACCATTCTGCACCACTCCGCAACCGGTTTGCACCACTCCGCAACCAGTTCACACCACTCCACAACCAGCTCGAGCCACTCTGCAACCAGTTTGCACCACTCGGCAACCAGTTCGGACTACTCCACAACCAGTTCGCAACACTTTGCAACTAGTTCGCACCACTCCCCAACCAGTAAGCACCAATCCGCAACCGGTTCGCACCACTCTGCAACCAATTCGCAACAGTCTACGACCAGTTCGCAATACTCCGCAACCAGTTTGCACCACTCCACAACCCGTTCGGACCACTCCGCAACCAGTTCGCACCACACCGCAACCACTTTGCACCACTCCGCACCCATTTCGCACCACTCCGCAACCGGTTCGCACCACTCTGCAACCAGTTCGCACCACTCCGCAACCAGTTCGCACCACTCCGCGACCTGTTCGCACCACTCCGCAACCAGTTTGCACCACTCCGCAACAAGTACCCACCACTCCGCAGCCAGTTCAAACCACTTTCGCAACCAGATTGCACCACTCCGCAACCAGTACAAACCACTCCACAACCAGTTCGCACCACTCTGCAACCAGTTCGCACCACTCTGCAACCAGTTCGCACCACTCTGCAACCAGTTCGCACCACTCTGCAACCAGTTCGCACCACTCTGCAACCAGTTCGCACCACTCTGCAACCAGTTCGCACCACTCTGCAACCAGTTCGCACCACTCTGCAACCAGTTCGCACCACTCTGCAACCAGTTCGCACCACTCTGCAACCAGTTCGCACCACTCTGCAACCAGTTCGCACCACTCTGCAACCAGTTCGCACCACTCTGCAACCAGTTCGCACCACTCTGCAACCAGTTCGCACCACTCTGCAACCAGTTCGCACCACTCTGCAACCAGTTCGCACCACTCTGCAACCAGTTCGCACCACTCTGCAACCAGTTCGCACCACTCTGCAACCAGTTCGCACCACTCTGCAACCAGTTCGCACCACTCTGCAACCAGTTCGCACCACTCTGCAACCAGTTCGCACCACTCTGCAACCAGTTCGCACCACTCTGCAACCAGTTCGCACCACTCTGCAACCAGTTCGCACCACTCTGCAACCAGTTCGCACCACTCTGCAACCAGTTCGCACCACTCTGCAACCAGTTCGCACCACTCTGCAACCAGTTCGCACCACTCTGCAACCAGTTCGCACCACTCTGCAACCAGTTCGCACCACTCTGCAACCAGTTCGCACCACTCTGCAACCAGTTCGCACCACTCTGCAACCAGTTCGCACCACTCTGCAACCAGTTCGCACCACTCTGCAACCAGTTCGCACCACTCTGCAACCAGTTCGCACCACTCTGCAACCAGTTCGCACCACTCTGCAACCAGTTCGCACCACTCTGCAACCAGTTCGCACCACTCTGCAACCAGTTCGCACCACTCTGCAACCAGTTCGCACCACTCCGCAACCCGTTTGCACCACTCCGCAACCAGTTCGCACCACTCTACAACGAGTTCGCACCACTCCGTAACCAGTTCGCACAACTCCGCAACCAGTTCGCACAAATCCGCAACCAGTTCACACCACTCCGCAACCAGTTCGCACCTCTCCGCAACCAGTTCGCACCCCTTTGCAACACGTTCACACGACTCCGCAACCCATTCCCACCACTTCGTGACCAGTTCGCACCACTCCGCGACCAATTCGCACCACTCCGCGACCACATCGCACCACTCAGCGACCAGTTCGCACCACCCCGCAACCAGTTCCCACCACTTTGCAACCAGTTCGCACCACTCCGCAACCAGTTAGCACCACTCCGCAACCAGTTCACACCACTCCGCAGCCAGTTTGAAACACTTCCACAACCAGTTCGCACCACTCCGCAACCAGTACGAACCACTCCGTAGTCAGTTCTCACCACTCTTCAACCAGTTCGTACCACTCAACAACCAGTTCGCTTCACTCCGCAACCAGTTCACACCACTCCACAACCAGTTTGCACCAGTCGCAACCAGTTTGCACCACTCCGCAACTAGTTCGCACCATTCCGCAACCAGTTTGCACCACTCTACAACCAGTTCACACCACTCCGCTGCCAGTTCACACCACTTCCGCAACCAGTTGGCACCACTCCGCAACCAGTACGAGCTACTCCGCAGCCAGTTCTCACCACTCTTCAACCAGTTTGCACCACTCCGCAACCAGTTCGCAACACTCCACAACCAGTTCGCACCACACCACAACCAGTTTGCACCACTCCGCAACCAGTTCGCACCAATCTGCAATCAGTTCAACCCACTCCACAACCTGTTCGCACTACTCCGAAACCAGTTCGCACCACTCCGCAACCAGTTCCCACCTCTCCGCAACCAGTTCGCATCACTCCGCAACCATTTGCACCACTCCACACCCACTTTGCACCACTCCTCAACTTGTTCACACCACTTCGCAACCAGCTCGCATCACTTTGTAACGAGTTTGCACCACTCTGCAACCATTTCGGACCACTCCACAACCAGTTCGCAACACTTCCCAACCAGGTTGCACCACTCCCGAACCAGTAAGCACCAATCTGCGACCAGTTTGCACCGCTCTGCAACCAATTCGCAACAGTTTGCAACCAAATCGCACCACTCCGCAACCAGTTTGCACCACTCCACAACCCGTTTGGACCACTCCGCAACCAGTTCGCACCACTCCGCAACCAGTTCGCACCACTCCGCAACCTGTTCGCACCACTCCGCAACCAGTTCGCACCAGTCCGCAACCAGTTCCCACCACTCCGCAGCCAGTTCAAACCACTTCCGCAACCAGTTTGCACCACTCCGCAGCCAGTACAAACCACTCCACAACCAGTTCACAACACTTTGCAACCCCTTCACACAACTCGGCAACCAGTTCGAACCACTCTGCAACCAGTTCACACCACTCTGCAACCAGTTCGCACCACTCTGCAACCAGTTCGCACCACTCCGCAACCAGTTCGCACCACTCTGCAACGAGTTCGCACCACTCCGCAACCAGTTCGCATCACTCCGCAACCAGTTTGCACCACTCCGCAACGCGTTCGCACCTCTCCGCAACCAGTTCACACCATCCCGCAACCAAGCCACACCACTCCGTAACCAGTTCGCACCACTCCGCAACCAGTTGGCACCACTCGGCAACCAGTTGGCACCACTCCGCAACCAGTTTGCACCACTCTGCAACCAGTTCGCACCACTCTGCAACCAGCTTGCACCACTCCGCAACGAGTTGGCACCACTCTGCAACCAGTTCACACCACTCTGCAACCAGTTCGCACCACTCTGCAACCAGCTTGCACCACTCCGCAACGAGTTGGCACCACTCTGCAACCAGTTCACACCACTCTGCAACCAGTTCGCACCACTCTGCAACCAGCTTGCACCACTCCGCAACGAGTTGGCACCACTCTGCAACCAGTTCACACCACTCTGCAACCAGTTCGCACCACTCTGCAACCAGCTTGCACCACTCCGCAACGAGTTGGCACCACTCTGCAACCAGTTCACACCACTCTGCAACCAGTTCGCACCACTCTGCAACCAGCTTGCACCACTCCGCAACGAGTTGGCACCACTCTGCAACCAGTTCACACCACTCTGCAACCAGTTCGCACCACTCTGCAACCAGCTTGCACCACTCCGCAACGAGTTGGCACCACTCTGCAACCAGTTCACACCACTCTGCAACCAGTTCGCACCACTCTGCAACCAGCTTGCACCACTCCGCAACGAGTTGGCACCACTCTGCAACCAGTTCACACCACTCTGCAACCAGTTCGCACCACTCTGCAACCAGCTTGCACCACTCCGCAACGAGTTGGCACCACTCTGCAACCAGTTCACACCACTCTGCAACCAGTTCGCACCACTCTGCAACCAGCTTGCACCACTCCGCAACGAGTTGGCACCACTCTGCAACCAGTTCACACCACTCTGCAACCAGTTCGCACCACTCTGCAACCAGCTTGCACCACTCCGCAACGAGTTGGCACCACTCTGCAACCAGTTCACACCACTCTGCAACCAGTTCGCACCACTCTGCAACCAGCTTGCACCACTCCGCAACGAGTTGGCACCACTCTGCAACCAGTTCACACCACTCTGCAACCAGTTCGCACCACTCTGCAACCAGCTTGCACCACTCCGCAACGAGTTGGCACCACTCTGCAACCAGTTCACACCACTCTGCAACCAGTTCGCACCACTCTGCAACCAGCTTGCACCACTCCGCAACGAGTTGGCACCACTCTGCAACCAGTTCACACCACTCTGCAACCAGTTCGCACCACTCCGCAACCAGTTCCCACCACTCCGCAACCAGTTCAAACCACTTTTGCAACCAGTTTGCACCACTCCGCAACCAGTACAAACCACTCCACAACCAGTTCAAAACACTCCGCAACCAGTTCACACAACTCTGCAACCAGTTCGCATCACTCGGCAACCAGTTCGCTCCACTCTGCCACCAGTTTGAACCAATCCGCAACCAGTTCTTACCACTCCGCAACCAGTTTGCACCACTCTGCAACCAGTTCGCAGAAGTCCGCAACCAGTTCGCACCACTGCACAACCAGTACCACTCTGCAGCCCGTTCGCAACACTTTGCAACCAGTTCGCACCACTCCACAACCAGTTTGCATCACTCTCCAACCAGTTTGCACCACTGTGCAACCAGTTCACACTGCTCCGCAACCAGTTCACACTTCTCCGCAACCAGTTCGTACCCCTTCGCAACCCATTCGCACCACTGCGCAACAAGTCCGCACCACTCCACAACCAGTTCGCACCACTGCGCAACCAGTTCGCACCACTCCGCAACCAGTTTGCACCACTCTGCAACCAGTTCGCACTACTCCGTGACGAGTTCACACAACTCCGCAACCAGTTCACACCAATCCGCAACCAGTTCAAACCACTCCGCAACCAGTTCGCACCTCTCCGCAACCAGTTTGCACCCCTTTGCAACCCGTTCACACGACTCGCCAACCCATTCGCACCACTGCGTGACCAGTTCGCACCACTCTGCAACCAGTTCGCAGCACTCCGCGACCAGATCCCACCACTCAGCGACCAGTGCGCACCACCCCGCAACCAGTTCCCACCACTCCGCAACCAGTTCGCACGACTCAGCAACCAGTTTGAACCACTCCGCAACGAGTTCCCACCATTCCGCAACCACTTCACACCACTATACAACTAGTTCCCACCACGCCGCAACCAGTTGCACAACTCCGCAACCAGTTCACACCACTCCGCAGCCAGTTCGCACCACTTCTGCAACCAGTTCGCACCACTCCGCAACCTGTCCGAACCACTCCGCAGTCAGTTGTCACCACTCTTCAACCAGTTTGTACCACTCATCAACCAGTTCGCACCACTCCGCAACCAGTTTGCACCACTCCAGAACCAGTTCTCACCACTCGCAACCAGTTCACACCACTCCGCAACTAGTTCGCACCACTCCGCAACCAGTTCACACCACTCTGCAACCAGTTCACACCACTCCGCAGCCAGTTCACACCACTTCCGCAACCAGTTTGCACCACTCCGCAACCAGTACCAACCACTCCGCAGTCAGTTCTGACCACTCTTCAACCAGTTTGCACCACTCCGCAACCAGTTCGCACCACTCCACAACCAGTTCGCACCACTCCACAACCAGTTCGCACCACTCCGCAACCTGTTCGCACCACTCCGCAACCAGTTCGACCCACTTCACAACCTGTCCGCACTACTCCGCAACCAGTTCGCACCAATCCGCAATCAGTTCCCACTACTTCGCAACCAGTTCCTATCACTCCGCAGCCATTTTGCACCACTCAGCAACCAGTTTGCACCACTCCGCAACCAGTTCACACCACTCGGCAACCAGCTCGCACCACTCTGCAACAAGCTTGTACCACTCCACAACCAGTTCGGACCACTCCACAACCAGTTCGCAACACTTCGCAACCAGTTCGCACCACTCCCCAACTAGTAAGCACCAATCCGCAACAAGTTTGCACCATTCTGCAACCAATTCGCAACAGTCTGCAACCAGTTCGCACCGCTCCGCAACCAGTTCGCACCACTCCACAACCCGTTCGGACCACTCCGCAACCAGTACGAACCACTGGCAGTCAGTTCTCACCACTCTTCAACCAGTTCATACCACTCCGCAACCAGTTCGCACCATTCCGCAACCAGTTCACACCACTCCACAACCAGTTTGCACCACTCGCAACCAGTTCGCACCACTCCGCTACTAGTTCCAACCACTCCGCAACCAGTTCGCACCACTCTGCAACCAGTT
>SZWC01000482.1:45935-57772 GCA_023375785.1 Penium margaritaceum
CACCACTCCGCAACCAGTTCGCACCACTCCGCAACCAGTTCGCACCACTCCGCAACCAGTTCGCACCACTCCACAACCAGTTCGCACCACTCCGCAACCAGTTCGCACCACTCCGCAACCAGTTTGTACCACTCCGCAACCAGTTTGCACAACTCCACAACCAGTTTGCACAACTCCGAAACCAGTTCACACCATTTCGCAACCAGTTCGCACCACTGTGCAACCAGTTTACAATACTCCGCAACAAGACTGCACCACTTTGCAACCGGTTCGCACCACTCCGCAACGAGTTTGCACCACTCCGCAACCAGTTTGCACCGCTTTGCAACCAGTTTGCACCAATCCGAAACCAGTTCGCATCACTCCGCAACAAGGTCGCACCACTCCGCAACCAGTTCGCACCACCCCGCAACCAGTTTGCACCACTCCACATCCAGTTCGCACCACTCCGCAACCAGTTCGCACCACCTCGCAACCATTTCGCACCACTCTGCAACCATTTCGCACCACTCCGAAGGCAGTTTGTACCAGTTCGCACCGCTCCGCAACGAGTCCGCAGCACTCTGCAACCAGTTCTCACTACTCCGCAACCAGTTCGCACCACTCTGCAACCAGTTCGCACCCCTCCGCAACCAGTTCGCACCACTCGGCAACCAGTTCGCACCCCTCCGCAACCAGTTCGCACCACTCGGCAACCAGTTCGCACCCCTCCGCAACCAGTTCGCACCACTCGGCAACCAGTTCGCACCCCTCCGCAACCAGTTCGCACCACTCGGCAACCAGTTCGCACCCCTCCGCAACCAGTTCGCACCACTCGGCAACCAGTTCGCACCCCTCCGCAACCAGTTCGCACCACTCGGCAACCAGTTCGCACCCCTCCGCAACCAGTTCGCACCACTCGGCAACCAGTTCGCACCCCTCCGCAACCAGTTCGCACCACTCGGCAACCAGTTCGCACCCCTCCGCAACCAGTTCGCACCACTCGGCAACCAGTTCGCACCCCTCCGCAACCAGTTCGCACCACTCGGCAACCAGTTCGCACCCCTCCGCAACCAGTTCGCACCACTCGGCAACCAGTTCGCACCCCTCCGCAACCAGTTCGCACCACTCGGCAACCAGTTCGCACCCCTCCGCAACCAGTTCGCACCACTCGGCAACCAGTTCGCACCCCTCCGCAACCAGTTCGCACCACTCGGCAACCAGTTCGCACCCCTCCGCAACCAGTTCGCACCACTCGGCAACCAGTTCGCACCCCTCCGCAACCAGTTCGCACCACTCGGCAACCAGTTCGCACCCCTCCGCAACCAGTTCGCACCACTCGGCAACCAGTTCGCACCCCTCCGCAACCAGTTCGCACCACTCGGCAACCAGTTCGCACCCCTCCGCAACCAGTTCGCACCACTCGGCAACCAGTTCGCACCCCTCCGCAACCAGTTCGCACCACTCGGCAACCAGTTCGCACCACTCCGCAACCAGTTTGCACCACTCCCCAACCAGTTCGCACCACTCAGCAACCAGTTCGCACCACTCCCCAACCAGTTCGCACCACTCTGCAACCAGTTCGCACCACTCCGCAACCAGGTCGCACCACTCCGCAAGCAGTTAGCACCACTCCGCAACCTGTTCGCACCACTCGGCAACAAGTTCACACCCCTCCGAACACAGTTCGCACCACTGGGCAACCAATTCGCACCACTCCGCAACCAGTTAACACCACTCCGAAACCAGTTCACACCACTCCGCAACCAGGCTGCACCATTGTGCAACCAGTTCGCACCATTGTACAACCAGTTTGCAATACTCCGCAACCAGACTGCACCACTGTGCAACCGGTTCGCACCAGTCCGCAACCAGTTCGCACCGCTCCGCAACCAGTTCGCACTACTCCGCAGGCGGTGCGCACCACTCCGCGACCAGTTTGCACCATCTGCAACCTGTTTGCACCACTCCGCAACCAGTTTGAACCACTCCACATCCAGTTCGCACCACTCCGCAACCAGTTTGCACCACTCCGCAACCAGTTCGCACCACTCCGCAACCAGTTTGCACCACTCCGCAGCCAGTTCGCACCACTCCGCAACCAGTTCGCACCCCTCCGCAACCAGTTTGCACCACTCCGCAACCAGTTCGCGCCACTCCGCAACCAGTTCGCACCACTCCGCAACTAGTTCGCACCACTCGACAACCAGTTCAAACCACTCCGCAACCAGTTTGCACCACTCCGAAACCAGTTCGCGCCACTCCGCAACCAGTTCGCACCACTCCGCAACCTGTCCGCTCCACTCCGCAACCAGTTTGCACCACTCCACAACCAGTTCACACCACTCCGAAACCAATTTGCACCACTCCGCAACCATTTAACACCACTCCGCAACCAGTTCCCGCTACTCTTCAACCAGTTCGCACCAATCCGCAACGACTTCGCACCACTCTGCAACCAGTTTGCACCACTCCGCAACCAGTTTGCACCACTCCGCAGCCAGTTTGTACCATACCGCAACCAGTTCGCACCACTCGGCAACCAGTTCGCACCACTCCGCGACCAATTCCTACCATTCCGCAACCCGTTAACACCACTCCACAACCAGTTCGCACCACTCTGCAACCAGGTCGCACCACTCCACAGCCAGTTCGCACCTCTCCGCAGCCAGTTTGCACCACTCTGCAACCAGTTCGCACCACTCTAAAACCAGGTCGCAACAGTTCGCAACCAGTTCGCACCACTCCGCAACCAGTTCGCACCACTCCGCAACCAGTTCGCACCGCTCTGTAACCAGTTTGCACCACTCGGCAACCAGTTTCCACCACTCCGCAACCAGTTCGCACCGCTCTGCCACCAGTTCGCACCACTCCCCAACCAGTTCGCACCAGTTCGCACCACACCGCATCCAGTGCGCATCACTCCGCAACCAGTGCACACCACTCCACAACCAGTGCGCACCACTCCGCAACCAGGTCGCACCACTCCGCAACCAGTTCACACGACTCCGCAACCAGCTCGCACCACTCCGCAGCCGGTTCACACCACTCCGCAACCAGTTCGCACTGCTCCGCAACCGGTTCGCACCACTCCGCCACCAGTCCGCACCACTCCGCAACCAGTTCGCAGCACTTCGCGAGCAGTTCCCACCACGCTGCAACCAGTTCGCACCACTCCGCAGCCAGTTCGCACCACTCTGCAACCAGTGCGCACCACTCCGCAACCAGGTCGCACCACTCCGCAACCAGTTCACACGACTCCGCAACCAGCTCGCACCACTCCGCAGCCGGTTCACACCACTCCGCAACCAGTTCGCACTGCTCCGCAACCGGTTCGCACCACTCCGCCACCAGTCCGCACCACTCCGCAACCAGTTCGCAGCACTTCGCGAGCAGTTCCCACCACGCTGCAACCAGTTCGCACCACTCCGCAGCCAGTTCGCACCACTCTGCAACCAGTGCGCACCACTCCGCAACCAGGTCGCACCACTCCGCAACCAGTTCACACGACTCCGCAACCAGCTCGCACCACTCCGCAGCCGGTTCACACCACTCCGCAACCAGTTCGCACTGCTCCGCAACCGGTTCGCACCACTCCGCCACCAGTCCGCACCACTCCGCAACCAGTTCGCAGCACTTCGCGAGCAGTTCCCACCACGCTGCAACCAGTTCGCACCACTCCGCAGCCAGTTCGCACCACTCTGCAACCAGTGCGCACCACTCCGCAACCAGGTCGCACCACTCCGCAACCAGTTCACACGACTCCGCAACCAGCTCGCACCACTCCGCAGCCGGTTCACACCACTCCGCAACCAGTTCGCACTGCTCCGCAACCGGTTCGCACCACTCCGCCACCAGTCCGCACCACTCCGCAACCAGTTCGCAGCACTTCGCGAGCAGTTCCCACCACGCTGCAACCAGTTCGCACCACTCCGCAGCCAGTTCGCACCACTCTGCAACCAGTGCGCACCACTCCGCAACCAGGTCGCACCACTCCGCAACCAGTTCACACGACTCCGCAACCAGCTCGCACCACTCCGCAGCCGGTTCACACCACTCCGCAACCAGTTCGCACTGCTCCGCAACCGGTTCGCACCACTCCGCCACCAGTCCGCACCACTCCGCAACCAGTTCGCATCACTCCGCAACCAGTTCGCACCACTCCGCAACCAGTTCGCACCACTCTGCAACCAGTGCGCACCACTCCAAAACCGGGTCGCACCAGTTCGCAACCAGTTCACACCACTCCGCAACCAGTTCGCACCACTCCGCAACCAGTTTGCACCACTCCGCGACTGGTTTGCACCACTCGGCAACCAGTTCCCACCACTCCACAACAAGTTCGCACCACAGCGCAACCAGCTCGCAACACTCCGCAACCACTTCGCACCACTCCGCAACCAGTTCGCACCACTCCGAACCCAGTTTGCACCACTTCGCAACAAGTTTGCAATACTCCGCAACCAATTCACACCAGTCCGGAACCAGTTTGCACGGCTTTGGAACTTCTTCGCACCACTCCGCAACCAGTTCGCACCACTCCGCAACCGGTTCCCACCTCTCCAAAACCAATTCAAACCACTCCGCAACCAGTTCGCACCGCTCCGCAACCCGTTCGCACCACTACGCCACCAGTTCGCACCACTCCGCAACCAGTTCACACCGCTCCCCAACCAGTTTGCACCACTCCACAACCAGTTCCCACCACTCCGCAACCAGTTTGCACCACTCCCCAACCAGTTCGCGCCACTCTGCAACCAGTTCGCACCACTGCGCAACCAGTTCGCACCACTCCGCAACCAGGTCGCACCACTCCGCAACCAGTTCGCACCACTCTGCAACCAGTTCGCACCACTCCGCAACCAGTTCGCACCACTCCGCAACCAGTGCGCACCACTCCAAAACCAGGTCGTTCCAGTACGCAACCAGTTCGCACCACTCCGCAACCAGTTTGCACCACTCCGCAACCAGTTAACACCACTCCGCAACCAGTTTGCACAACCCGGCAACCAGTTCCCACCACTCCACAACAAGTTCGCATCACTCCGCAACCAGCTCGCACCACTCCGCAGCCGGTTCACACCACTCCGCAACCAGTTCGCACCACTCCGCAACGAGTTCGCAGCACTGCGCAACCAGTTCGCACCACTATGCAACCCGTTTGCACCACTCTGCAGCCAGTTGGCACAACTGCGCAACCAATTCGTACCAGTCCACAACCAGAACGCACGGCTCTGCAACCAGTTCGCACCACTCCGCAACCAGTTCGCACCACTCTGCAACCGGTTGGCACCACTCCGCAACCAGTTCAAACCACTCCGCAACCAGTTCGCACCACTCCGCAACCAGTTCGCACCACTCTGCAACCGGTTGGCACCACTCCGCAACCAGTTCAAACCACTCCGCAACCAGTTCGCACCGCTCCGCAACCAGTTCGCACCACTCCGCCACCAGTTTGCACCACTCCGCAACCAGTTCACACCACTCCGCAACAAGTTTGCACCACTCCGCAACCAGTTGGCACCACTCTGCAACCAGTTCACACCACTCTACAACCAGTTCGCATCAATCTACAACAAGTTTGCACTACTCCGCAACCAGTCTGCACCACTCTGCAACTGGTTGGTACCACTCCGCAACCGGTTTGCACCACTCCGCAACCAGTTCGCACCACCCCGCAACCAGTTTGCACCAATCCCGCCAGTTCCCAGCACTCCACAACCAGTTTGCATCACTCTGCAACCAGGTTGCACAGCTCCGCAACAAGTTCGCACCACTCCGCAACCAATTCCATCCACTCTGCAACCAGTTCACACCACTCCGAAACCAGTTCACACCACTCGGCAACCAGTTCCCATCACTCCGCAACCAAGTCGCAACACTCCCCAACCAGTTCGCACCACTCCGCAACCAGTTCAAACCACTCCGCAACCAGCTCGCACCACTCCGCAACCAGTTTGCACCACTCCACAACCAGTTCCCACCACTCTGCAAATAGTTCGCACCACTCCGCAACCAGTTTGCACCACTCCGCAACCAGTTCGCACCACTTTGCAACCAGTTCGCACCACTCCGCAACCAGGTCGCACCACGCCGCAACCAGTTCGCACTACTCCGCAACCAGTTCACACCACTCCACAACTAGTTTGCACCACTCCGCAACCAGTTCGCACCACTCGGCAACCAGTTCGCACCACTCGGCAACCAGTTCGCACCACTCGGCAACCAGTTCGCACCACTCGGCAACCAGTTCGCACCACTCGGCAACCAGTTCGCACCACTCGGCAACCAGTTCGCACCACTCGGCAACCAGTTCGCACCACTCGGCAACCAGTTCGCACCACTCGGCAACCAGTTCGCACCACTCGGCAACCAGTTCGCACCACTCGGCAACCAGTTCGCACCACTCGGCAACCAGTTCGCACCACTCGGCAACCAGTTCGCACCACTCGGCAACCAGTTCGCACCACTCGGCAACCAGTTCGCACCACTCGGCAACCAGTTCGCACCACTCGGCAACCAGTTCGCACCACTCGGCAACCAGTTCGCACCACTCGGCAACCAGTTCGCACCACTCGGCAACCAGTTCGCACCACTCGGCAACCAGTTCGCACCACTCGGCAACCAGTTCGCACCACTCGGCAACCAGTTCGCACCACTCGGCAACCAGTTCGCACCACTCGGCAACCAGTTCGCACCACTCGGCAACCAGTTCGCACCACTCGGCAACCAGTTCGCACCACTCGGCAACCAGTTCGCACCACTCGGCAACCAGTTCGCACCACTCGGCAACCAGTTCGCACCACTCGGCAACCAGTTCGCACCACTCGGCAACCAGTTCGCACCACTCGGCAACCAGTTCGCACCACTCGGCAACCAGTTCGCACCACTCGGCAACCAGTTCGCACCACTCGGCAACCAGTTCGCACCACTCGGCAACCAGTTCGCACCACTCGGCAACCAGTTCGCACCACTCGGCAACCAGTTCGCACCACTCGGCAACCAGTTCGCACCACTCGGCAACCAGTTCGCACCACTCGGCAACCAGTTCGCACCACTCGGCAACCAGTTCGCACCACTCGGCAACCAGTTCGCACCACTCGGCAACCAGTTCGCACCACTCGGCAACCAGTTCGCACCACTCGGCAACCAGTTCGCACCACTCGGCAACCAGTTCGCACCACTCGGCAACCAGTTCGCACCACTCGGCAACCAGTTCGCACCACTCGGCAACCAGTTCGCACCACTCGGCAACCAGTTCGCACCACTCGGCAACCAGTTCGCACCACTCGGCAACCAGTTCGCACCACTCGGCAACCAGTTCGCACCACTCGGCAACCAGTTCGCACCACTCGGCAACCAGTTCGCACCACTCGGCAACCAGTTCGCACCACTCGGCAACCAGTTCGCACCACTCGGCAACCAGTTCGCACCACTCGGCAACCAGTTCGCACCACTCGGCAACCAGTTCGCACCACTCGGCAACCAGTTCGCACCACTCGGCAACCAGTTCGCACCACTCGGCAACCAGTTCGCACCACTCGGCAACCAGTTCGCACCACTCGGCAACCAGTTCGCACCACTCGGCAACCAGTTCGCACCACTCGGCAACCAGTTCGCACCACTCGGCAACCAGTTCGCACCACTCGGCAACCAGTTCGCACCACTCGGCAACCAGTTCGCACCACTCGGCAACCAGTTCGCACCACTCGGCAACCAGTTCGCACCACTCGGCAACCAGTTCGCACCACTCGGCAACCAGTTCGCACCACTCGGCAACCAGTTCGCACCACTCGGCAACCAGTTCGCACCACTCGGCAACCAGTTCGCACCACTCGGCAACCAGTTCGCACCACTCGGCAACCAGTTCGCACCACTCGGCAACCAGTTCGCACCACTCGGCAACCAGTTCGCACCACTCGGCAACCAGTTCGCACCACTCGGCAACCAGTTCGCACCACTCGGCAACCAGTTCGCACCACTCGGCAACCAGTTCGCACCACTCGGCAACCAGTTCGCACCACTCGGCAACCAGTTCGCACCACTCGGCAACCAGTTCGCACCACTCGGCAACCAGTTCGCACCACTCGGCAACCAGTTCGCACCACTCGGCAACCAGTTCGCACCACTCGGCAACCAGTTCGCACCACTCGGCAACCAGTTCGCACCACTCGGCAACCAGTTCGCACCACTCGGCAACCAGTTCGCACCACTCGGCAACCAGTTCGCACCACTCGGCAACCAGTTCGCACCACTCGGCAACCAGTTCGCACCACTCGGCAACCAGTTCGCACCACTCGGCAACCAGTTCGCACCACTCGGCAACCAGTTCGCACCACTCGGCAACCAGTTCGCACCACTCGGCAACCAGTTCGCACCACTCGGCAACCAGTTCGCACCACTCGGCAACCAGTTTGCACCACTCCGCAACCAGTTCACACCACTCTGAAACCAGTTCGCACCACTTGGCAACCAGTTTGCACCACTCGGCAACCAGTTCGCACCACTCAGCAACCAGTTCGCACCACTCCGCAACCAGTTCGCACTGCTCCGCAAGCAGTTCACACCACTCCACAACTAGTTTGCAACACTCCGCAACCAGTTCGCACCACTTCTCAACCAGTTCGCACCACTCGGCAACCAGTTTGCACCACTCCAAAACCAGTTCGCTCCACCCCACAACCGGTTTGCACCACTCCACAACCAGTTCGCACCACTCCGCAACCAATTTGCACCAATCCGCAACCAATTCGCACCACTCCGCAACCAGTTTGCACCACTCCGCAACCAGTTTGCACCACTCCACAACCAGGTCACACCAATTCGCAACCCGTTCGCACCATTCCGTAACCAGTTTGCACCACTCCGCAACCAGTTCGCACCACTCCAAAACCAGTTTGCACCACCCGGCATCCAGTTGGCACCACTCCGCAACCAGTTCACACGACTCCGCAACCAGCTCGCACCACTCCGCAACCAGCTCGCACCATTCCGCAGAGTTGAGCGAACCGGCTGCAGAATGGTGGGAACTGGTTAAGGAGTGGTCCGAGCTGGTTGCGGAGTGGTGGGAACTGGTTGCGGAGTGGTGCGAACTGGTTGCGGAGTGGTGCAAACTGGTTCCAGAGTGGTGCGAACTGGTTGCGGAGTAGTGCAAACTGGTTGCGGAGTGGTGGAAAATGGTTGCGGAGTGGTGCGAACGGGTTGCAGAGTGGTGCGAACTGGTTGCGGAGTGGTGCAAACTGGTTCAGAGTGGTGCAAACTGGTTGAGAGTGTTGCGAACTGGTTCTGGAGTGGTGCAAACTGGTTGCCGAGTTGTGCAAAGTAGTTTTGGAGTGGTGCAAACTGGTTACGGAGTGGTGCAAATTGGTTGCAGAGTGGTGCGAACTGGTTGTGGAGTGGTGCAAACTGGTTGTGGAGTGGTGCGAACTGGTTGCGGAGTGGTGCGGACTGGTTGCGGAGTAGTGCAAACTGGTTGCGGAGTGGTGCAAACTGGTTGCGGAGTGGTGCTAACGGGTTGTAGAGTGGAGCGAACTGAATGCAGAGTAGTGCAAATTGGTTTCGGAGTGGTGCAAACTGGATGCGGAGTGGTGCAACTTCTTGCTGAGTGGTGCGAAAGGGTTGCGGAGTGGTGCAAACTGGTTGCGGAGTGGTGCGAACTAGTTGCGGAGTGGTGCGAACCGGTCGTTTAGTGGTGCAAACTGGCTGCGGAGTGGTGCGAACTGGTTGCGGGTGGTGACAACTGGTTGCGGAGTGGTGCAAGCAGGCTGCGGAGTGATGCGAACTGCTCGCGGAGTAAGGCAAACTGGTTTCCGACTGGTGTGAACAGGTTGCGGAGTAGTGCAAAGTGGTGGCGGAGTGGTGCAAACTGGTTGCGGAGTGGTACAAACTGCTTGCGGGGTGGTGCGAACTCGTTGCGGAGTGGTGCAAACCGGTTACGGAGTGGTGCGAATTGGTTGCGGACTGTTGGGAACCGGTTGCCGAGTGGTGGGAACTGGTTGCGGAGTGGTGCAAACTGGTTGCGGAGTGGTGCAAACTGGTTGCGGAGTGGTGCGAACTGGTTGCGGAGTGGTGCGAACTGGTTGCGGAGTGGTACGAACTGGTTGCGGAGTGGTGCGAACTGGTTGCGGAGTGGTGCGAACTGGTTGCGGAGTGGTGCGAACTTATTGGGGAGTGGTGCAAACTGGTTGCGGAATGGTGCGAACTGGTTGCGGAGTGGTGAGAACTAGTTGCTGAGTGGTAAGAACTGGTTGTGGAGTGGTCCAAACAGGTTGCAGAGTTGTGCGATCTGGTTGCAGAGTGGTGCGAACTGGTTGGGACTGTCCTGAACTGGTTGCGGAGTGATGCAAACTGGTTGTGGAGTGGTGCGAACTTGTTGCGGAGTGGTGCGAACTGGTTAAGGAGTGGTGCAAATTGGTTGCGGACTCGTGCGAACTGGTTGTGGAGTGGTGGGAACTGGTTGCGAAGTGGTGCGAACTGGTTGCGGAGTGGTGCAAACTGGTTCCAGAGTGTTGCGAACTGGTTGCAAATGGTGGGAACTGGCTGCGGAGTGGTGCAAACTGGTTTTGGAGTTGTGCATACTGGTTGCTGAGTGGTGCGAACCGGTTGCGGAGTGGTGTGAATTTGTTGCTAACTGGGGCGAAGTGGTTGTGGAGTGGTGATAACTGGTTGCGAAGAGGTGCAAACTGGTTGCGGAGTGGTGCAAACTGGTCACGGAGTGGTGCGAACTGGTTGTGGAGTGCTGCAAACTGGTTGCGGATTTGTGCGTACTGGTTACGGATTGGTGCAAACTGGTTGCAGAGTGGTGCGAACTGGTTGCGGAGTATAACGAACTGGTTTTGGAGTGGTGCAACTTTGTTGCGGAGTGGTGTGAACTGGTTGCGGAGTGCTGCAAACTGGTTCGGGAATGGTGCAAACTGGTTGCGGAGTGGTGCGAAATTGTTGCGAAGTGGTGAAAACTGGCTACAGAGTGGTACAAATTGGTTGCGGACTGGTGTGAACCGGTTGGAGAGTGGTGGGAACGGGTTGCGGAGTGGTGCAAACTGGTTGCGGAATGGTGCAAACTGGTTGCGGAGTGGTGCGAACAGGTTCCATAGTGATGCGAACTGGTTGAGGAGTGGTGCGAACTGGTTGCAAAGTTGTAAACTGGTTGCGGAGTTGTGCAAACTGGTTTCGGAGTGGTGCAAACTGGTTTCGGAGTGGTGCAAACGGGTTGTGGAGTGGTGTGAAATGGTTGAGGAGTGGTGCAAACTGGTTGCGAGGTGGTGCGAATCTGGCACAACTTTGGCACAACTCTGGCACAACTCTGGCAAGACTCTTGTAGAACTCAAACACAACTCTGACACAACTCTGGCACAACTCTGGCATAACTATGGAACAACTCTTGCACAACTCTGATACAACTCTGGCACAACTCTGGCACAACTCTGGCACAATTCTAGTACAACTATGGAACAACTCTTGCACAACTATGGCACAACTCTGGCACAACTCTGGTACAACTCTTGCACAACTTTGGAACAACTCTGGCAGAACTCTGGCACATCTCCGGCACAACTTTGGCACACCTCTGGCACAACTATGGCACAACTCTAGCACAACTTTCGCACAACTATTGCAGAACTCTGGCGGAACTATGACACAACTCTGGCACATCTCTGGTACGACTCTGGCACAACTCTGACACAAATCTGGCACCACTTTGGCACAACTCTGGAATAACTCTGGCACAACTCTGGCACAACTCTGGCACAACTCTGGCACAACTCTGGCACAACTCTGGCACAACTCTGGCACAACTCTGGCACAACTCTGGCACAACTCTGGCACGACTCTGGCACAACTCTGGCACAACTCTGGCA
>SZWC01000482.1:64593-115778 GCA_023375785.1 Penium margaritaceum
CTTTGGCACAACTCTGGCACAACTCTGGCAGAATCCTGGCACAACTCTGGCAAAAATCTGGCACAACTCTGGCACAACTCTGGCACAACTCTGCCACAACTCTGGCACAACTCTTGCGCAACTCTGGCAGAACTCTGGTACAACTATAGCAAAACTCCGGCACACCTAAGGCGCAACCCTTGCACAACTCTTGCACAACTATGGCACAACCCTTGCACAACTCTGGTACAACTCTGGCACCACAATGGCACAACTCTGGCAAAACTATGGCACACCTCGTCTACAACACTGGCACAACTATGGGCGAAGCCGCTACAGCAACCGCACGCAAGAGGGCAGAAAAGAGGGGACACACGGAGAAAGAGGCGGTGGTGATGGTTGTTTCCAAAATCAGTGAGTCGCCGGGAGGCTCGGAAGAGGAACAACCCATCACACGCAGCCAGGGGCTACTACGGGCCTAGTGAGCTCCTCCGCAGAAGAAAGAGGAGGTAATCGAGTTGCACCGCACTGCTGGACGCGGCAGACAACCGAGCGGCCCTGCTGAGAGCAGGCTGCAAGATCAGTGGGATGAAGGTGAACGTTGAGCGGTTGGAATCATTTGGCTCTTCCATGCACCTGATCCATGGGACAGAGAGCCACCGGTCTATGATGAAGAGAACCGCAAAAAGTTCGAGGTGATGAAAGTGGAGCAAGATGGGAGGCGAGTGCGCGGATTGCCGGCAAGAATGCCAGAGACGAAGCGGAAGCCGGGGGAAGCAGTAATAGGGAAAGCGAGGAGGAAGGGGCCCATGGAAACACAGGATTGGTGGATCTGGCAGACCGCCCACATCCATCATCGCACCATCAGCAAGGAAGAGTAGAAAGCAGAGGTGCAGAAGGTGTACGCGGATCTGGAAACACGGCTGGGTGTGGAATTTGACCGGAGGAAAAAGGACGACCTAGCCCGTCTGTGGGAGCAGTATGCATAGGAGGACGGTCGTCTCTGGAGAATAACTCCGCGTGTCTTGTGGGTGCCCCCACCAACGTTGCAGAGGGCAGTTGTGGAGGCCTACCACCACCATCACCACACTGATGTGCAGGCGCTGAAGGATTGCCTGACGCCCATCATCCACATACCAAACCTGGCGGCTATCATCAAAGACGTGGTACAGCACTGCGCCCCCTGCGAACGAACACGGAAAACCACACCGCGGGACCAGCCGCTGTTCCAACCCTCCCCTATT
This sequence comes from Penium margaritaceum, assembly GCA_023375785.1. NCBI lineage: Eukaryota > Viridiplantae > Streptophyta > Zygnematophyceae > Desmidiales > Peniaceae > Penium > Penium margaritaceum. The sequence goes on from SZWC01000482.1 coordinate 65,817, forward strand.
AGCGAACCGCTGGAAAAGATTATCATCGACTTCCACGGCCCCCGCGCACACCGCGACCAAGGAAACCAATACTGGATTGCAGCAGTGGACCACTTCACGAAGTACCTCTGGGTCCGCGCTGTGCCTAACAAGAGTTCACCCACCGCGGCAAGGTTCATCCGCGAGGAAATCTTTTACCGCTTTGGTGGGTGCAGCGTGGTGCACATCGACAACGGCACAGAGTTCATGGGGGCCTTCAGAGAGGAGCTGGAGGAGTGGGGGTCCGCCATGTACACTCCGGGCGGTATCGGCCAGAGTCACAAGGGCAAGTGGAGTGGGTGCATGAAATACTGGAGCAGTGCCAACCGCGGAGGGCAGCAGCTGGACTGAGAAGCTGAGGAAGACGGCGCACTTCATCAACACAACACCCAGCCGAGCAACCTTCTTCTCACCCCACATGCTGCTCCTCGGACAACCACCACGGGCGGCGATGGGCATGCCCTAGAAGCCGCTAAGGCTACCACTTGCTCCTGAGAAGCAAGAGAAGCTTTCGGATGAGGAGAAGGACAAGGAGGTCACAGAATGGTTCCACGAGCGCTGTGAAACGACCAAGGCCATGCGGTCAGAGGCGCGATTGAGGGGCTCCGTTTCAGCCTGGCACGGATGCGATGCGGCCAACCGACGACTGAACCATGGGCCCATCAAGGAGGGTCACTTGGTGTATCTCCGCCCCTTCCCCAGTGCGGGGCGAGAGGCAGGGGAGCCGCGGGAGGTATACCGCGTGGCTAGCGTTGAAGCGGGGCAAGAATGGCTGGAAGGACCGGAAGGGTTCAGCGACCGCAGTTACCCGGCCACAGAATTTGTGCTGCTGCCACCAGCATAGCAAACGCACATCCCCGGTACGGGAGGTCGCCTACCGCCTCTGGGACAGCGGAAGGGCTCGTGGGGATAGAGAGCGGAGGAGGTGCTGGACGTCTGCAAAATGCAGGTGTTGCAGCAAGAACAAGAATTGAGCCAAGAACCAGAGGAGATTCAGGAGGAGGAGTCGGATGTTCGCGAATTGGCCACGGAGGAGGTCAGGAAGGAACAACGACGCAAGCCGCTACGGCGGGAACAACAGCAGGAGCAGCAGGAGAGACGGCAGGATCAGAGAAAGCCGCGGGACCGCAGAGAGGAGGAGCCTGAAGGTAGGCTCGAGCCACAGCCCGGGCGGACCCCAGCGGGAGTATCCCAGCAGCAACCCCAGAAAGCACAACTGCAGACAAAGTACCGATGAGCCCTAAGGCCCTCGCTGACTACACTGGCATGTCTGTGTGGTGCCTAGAAGATCTCCCTGCAAAACCACTCCTAAAGGTAGTGTGCCGGGTATGCGGGAATCAAGCGCATCAGTATGTCGGCGGAGCCTCAAATATTTGCATCGGACAAAATTGCACCTGTCTCTGGTGTCTAAAAGAGGCTGCTATACAGGAGGCCGCAAGGAAGAAGGATGAGGAAGAAGGAGCAAGACCCGGTGCTGGGGAGCACCACCCCGCAGGAGGTGGGACCCAGAAGAGGAGGAGGAGGAGGAAGAGGAGGAGGAAGAAGGGCCCCAAGAGCGAAGGAGAGGTCCGCGCTCCATTTCAGGGGCCACAATGAGGCAGTGGCAGGCGGAGGGACAGGTCGCGGCAGAGGAAAGAAGAAGGAAAGAACCGGAATAAAAGAAATGCGCTCAATGCGGCTAGTGGTGGGGAGTGGAGGTACAAGACTGTGGCGAATGCCTCCAAAAACTCTGCACTGGTTGCTTGGCACCACCTTGTGATGGACGCGGAGGGCGAAGCGGGGCTGCGGTGTGCAGGAGGTGCAGGGAGGAGGTCGAGAAGCAACGAGGCATTTGCAGGGCACTGCGAGTGAATGAGGAAGAAGAAGAGGAAGAATCGGAGGAAGAGGAGGGACCGGAAATGGAAGGGCACCAATCCGCGGCTGCCCCACATGCATGAAGACCGTGCACAATGGGGAAAGGTGTGCTGTTTGCACGAGATCCGTGCACCACGAGTGCCTGGTGGCAAGCAGCTCTGCCTGGAAGGGCCAATGTCACCAATGCGTGGGCAATGCGCTCCTTGAGGCAGACTGCTACCTTAGCTTCATCGCGGAGACCCGAGAACCTACTTGCGTAGCCTGCCACGAGGGGATGGCGGAGTTCGGCAAGGGATGTGGCATGTGCTTAAAGATGTGCCAGCTGCGGTGCGGCAAGAGGGGCAAGGAAGGAGTGTGAACATGCCACCAATGCTTGGCTCGGCCCAGGAAAGAAAATTGGGGTGCGGAAACTTCCGGGCTGCAGTGCTGCGGAGATGGATGTATGGAATCGTCACAGGGGCAGCATGCCTCTGTGAGCACTGCGGAGGATGGACCCACGCCTAGTGCGCTACAGAGGTGGGCAGGAATGAGGAGGGGCTGACAGTGTACCGCTGCACCAGTTGCAGGACATATGAACAAATCCCGCACTGCTCTACCTGCAAAAAGAGACAAGGCACGGAAGACATCACTGCAGGAGCCTGGTGCGAGGGCTGCCAGTTATATGTGCATCAGGAATGCTCCGCGCGGTATCAGCGTGAGGGCGGAGAAGTGGAGACCTACTGCCGCCCTTGCCAACAACGGCAGCGGCCAGGTCCCCAAGGAAAGTTCACACGCCTGTTGCGCTAAGGAGAATCTGGGACAAAGTCTTTGAAACGGGGGGTTGGGGGCATCAGTGTCAGGAGGGGATCAACCGCATCTCCGCTCAGGAGAAGATGGATCCGCGGAGGGAAAATCGCCGCTACCCACAGCTCCGCAAAACGTTGCTTCTGCGGCCAGAGATCCGCGGAGGAGGATAAAGGGAAGACCGCGGAGCATCCGAGAACGCGCAAGGCATGCTGGCTTCCATAAGAAGATTGCGGTAGAGCATGGGGTGGCGCGAAATCTAGCGGTGATGAAGGAAAAGAGGCGGGAAAAGCTGCCGCCAGGAGGCAGAAATCGACGGTAACCTCTGCGGAGGTGTTCCGCGGAGGACGAATACTTCTCTTCGGAGTGAACGCAGAGCATATTGATCAAACCACCCCACTCCTGAGAACAACAAACGATACCGCTGAGTGCTGTCATCACCAGGGAACACAAGTTGGGTGAAGGGTGCTGCCGGCGACTCCGTGGCCTTGCGCACGACCGCGGAACGGGGTTCCGCGTGCAAAGGAGTCAGAGGCCACGAGGTGGTGGACTCTCGTGCTGGCAAGGAGCGAGCCGCGGAGCACTACCCACGAGCGGGACCCGGAGGGTGTGAAGCATCCGCGAAAGACCAGGAGAGGTAGCGGAGGAGCAAGAAGCCGGTGCTGTACAGAACTGCAGAACAGCAGAGTCGCAGAGCAGACCAGACGTGGAATCAGAGACCGCGGAAGAAGCACAGTCTGCGGCAAAATTGGGGGTATCAAGTGTTCCTAACCCATTGTTTTCCCCTCTGACATTCTGTGACTCGTGGTATGAGTTTTCAACGTTGACCACACTCTGTATTTTTTTTTTGGGAAATGGTTAGTGGCATATGCCTACTTTGGGTTGTCATTGTGCATGGTTGCCACGCCATGTCACTACCTATTGAAGGTTTTTATGCTTTCTAGTTGATAGATGTTATTCCCATACCATTGTTACCCCTTTTGACTATCTGTGACTCTTGTTGTGAGCAGTCAACGTTGAGCACATGAAGTAAAATTATTTGGTCATGGCCAGTGACATATGCATACTTTGGTTAGTCACTATGCATGGTAGCCACACTTTGCCACTACATGTTAAAGTCCTTTGTACTTGCTAGTTGATCGCAAAAATTGACAACCCATTGTTTCCGCCTCTGATCATTTGTGACTCGTGTTATAGTGACATCCTTTGGTCATGGTCAGTACCATGCCTACTTTGGTTGGTCATTGTACATGGTAGCCACACCGTGCCACTACTTATTGAAGGTCCTTGTGCTTGCTAGTTGATACCTGGTCTTCCCAAACCATCGTTCCCCCCTCTGACCATTTGTGACTTGTATTATGAGTTGTCAACGTTGACCACACACAGCGGATTTTGTTGGTCAAAGGCAGTACATATGCCTATTCTGGTCAGTCATTGTGCATGGTAGCCATACCGTGCTACTACTAATTGAAGGTAGTTGTGCTTTCTAGTTGAAAAATATTATTTTTAAACCATTGTTTCCCCCTCTGACCATTTGTGACTCGTGTCATGTGTTGTGAACGATGACCACCAATATTGAAATTCTTTGGTCATGGTCAGTGACAGATGCCTAGTTTGGTTGTTTGGTGTGCATAGTAGCCATAACGTGCCACTACTTACTGAAGTTATTTGTCCTTTATATTCGCTACCCAGTATTCCCAAATCAATTGTCTCTCCGTTTTACCATTTGCAACTCGTGTTATGAGATGTCAATGTTAACCACACACAGTGGACTTCTTTGGTCATAGTCAGTAACGTATGCATCCTTTGGTTGGTCACTGTGCATGCTAGCCACACCGTGCCATTACTTGTTGAAGCTGTTTGTAATTGCTAATTGATAACTAGTGTTCCCAACCCATCGTTTCCCCCTCTGACCATATGTGACTCGCGTTATGAGTCTTCAACGTTGACCAAACACTCTGAAATTCATTTGGTCATGATTAGTGGCATATGCCTACTTTTGTTTGTCACTGTACATCGTTGCCACGCGGTGTCACTACGTATTGATGTTCTTTGTGCTTTCTAGTTGATAGCTAGTATTCCCAAACCATTGTTGCCCCCTTTGACTATGTGTGACTCTTGTTGTGAGTTGTCACTATTGACCACATGAAGTGAAATGCTTTGGTCATGGCCAGTAACATATGCTTTGGTTGGTCACTGTGCATGGTAGTCACACTGTGCCACTACATATGGATGGTCTTTGTACTTGCTAGTCGATAACTAGTATCCACAAACCATTGTTTCCCCCTTTGACCATTTGTGACTCGTGTTATGAGTTGTCAAAGTTGACCACACATAGTGACATTCTTTGGTCATGGCCAGTGATGTATGCCTACTTTGGTTGGTCATTGTTCATGGTAGCCACACCGTGCCACTACTTATTGAATATCCTTGTGCTTGGTAGTTGATACCTGGTGTTCCCAAACCATCGTTCCCCCCTCCGACTATTTGTGACTTGTTTTATGAGTTGTCAACGTTAACCACACACATCAGATTTCTTTGGTCATAGGCAGTACATATGCCTACGTTTGTTAGTCATTGTGCATGGTAGCCACACCATGCTACTACTTATTGAAGGTCGTTGTACTTGCTCGTTGAAGACTAATATTTTAGAACCATTGTTTCCCCCTCGGACCATTTGTGACTCGTGCTATGAGTTGTGAACGTTGACCACCCGTATTGAAATTATTTGGTCATGGTTAGTGACATATGCCTAGTTTGGTTGTTTGGTGTGCATAGTAGCCACACCGTGCCACTGCTTATTGAAGTTGTTTGTCCTTTATATTCACTACATAGGGTTTCCAGTCCATTGTCTTTCCCTCCGACCATTTGTGATCCGTGTGATGAATTGTCAATGTTGACCACACATAGTGGACTTTTTTGGTCATAGTCAGTGACATATGCATCTTTTGGTTGGTCACTGTGCACGCTAGCCACACCGTGCCTCTACTTGTTTAATTTGTTTGTACTTGCTAGTTGATAACTAGTGTTCCCAACCCATCGTTTCCGCCTTTGACCATTTGTGACTCGTGTTATGAGTTTTCAACGTTGACCACATGCACACATTAGTTGGTCAGTGACATATGCATACGTGATTTGGTCACTTGCATGATAGCCACACCGTGCCACTATATACTGACGGTCTTTGTACTTGCTAGTCAATAACTAGTATTCACAAACCATTGTTTCCCCCACTGATCAATTGTGACTCGTGTTATGAGTTGTCAAAGTTAACCACACATAGTGCCATTCTTCGGTTATGGTCGGTGACATATGCCTACTTTGGTTGATCATTGTACATGGTAGCCACACCGTGCCACTTCTTATTGAAGAACCTTGTGTTTGCTAGTTGATACCTGGTGTTCACAAACCATTGTTCATCCCTCTGACCATTTGTGACTCGTATTATGAGTTGTCAACGTTGACCACACATAACGGATTTCTTTGGTCAAAGGCAGTACATGTGCCTACTTTGGTTGGTTATTGTGCATGGTAGCCACATAATGCTACTACTTATTGAATATCATTGTACTTGCTAGTTGAAAACAGATATTGAAAAACAATTGTTCCCCCCTCTAACCATTTGGGTTGTGTACGTTGACCACCCATATTGATTTTATTTCGTGATGGTCAGTGACATATGCCTAGTTTTGGTGTTTGGTGTGCGTAGTAGCCACACCGTGCTACTACTTATTGAAGTTTTCTGTCCTTTCTTGTCGCTGCATAGGGTTTGCAAACCATTGTCTCCCCCCGTGACCATTCTTGACTCGTGTTATAAGTTGTCAAGGTTGACCACACATAGTGGACTTCTTTGGTCATATTCAGTGATGTATGCATGATGCCCCTAATTTTGCTGCGCACTGTTCTGCTTCCGCGCTCTCTAATTCCGCGTCTGGTCTGCTCCGCAATTGTGCCGCTCCGCGGTTCCGAGCAGCACCCGCTTGCTGCTCCTCCGCCACCTCTCCCGGTCTTTCGCAGATGCTCCACACCCTTTGGGTCCCGCTCGTGGGCAGTACTCCGCGGTTCGCTCCTTGCCTGCACAAGAGTCTGCCACATCGTGGCCTCTGACTCCTACGCCCACGGAACCTTGTTATGTGGCCGTGTGCAAGGCCGCAGAGTTGCCGGCAGCATCCTTCACCCAACTTGCGTTCCCAGGTGGAGACAATACTCAACGGAATCCTTGTTGAACCCAGGATTGGGAGCGGATCGAGCAGCTTGCTCCGCAGACACATAGGGGGGAAGCATGTGCGCCATCTTCTTTGACTTCTCTTGCCAGCTGCTGCCCTCCGCGGTGGCCACTGCTTGGTCCAGTATTTCATGTTTCCGCTGTACTTGCCCCTAGGACTCTGGTCTGTACCGCCCGGAGTGTACGTGGCGGACCCCCCACTCCTCCAGCTCCTCTCCGAAGGCCCCCATGAACTCTATGTCGTTGTCGCTGTGCACCACGCTACACCCACCAAAATGGTAAAAGAGTCCCTCGCGGATGAACCTTGCCGCGGTGGCTGAGCTTTTCTTGGGCACAACGCGGACCCAGAGGTACTTCATGAAGTGGTCCACCGCTGCAATCCAGTACCGATTCCCCTGGTCGCGGTGCGTGCGGGGGCCGTGGAAGTTGATGATGATCTTGTCGAGCGGTTCACCGATAGGAGAAGGCTGGAACAGCGGTTGGTCTCGCAGCATGGTTTTCCGCGCTCGTTCGCAGGGGGCGTAGTGCTGCACTACCTCTTTGATGAGAGCCGCCAGGTTTGGTACGTGAATAATGGACGTTAGGCAATCCTTCAGCGCCTGCGCGCCAGTGTGGTGATGGCGGTGGTAGGCCCCCACAACTGCCCTGTGCAGCGTGGGTGGGGGTACCCACAAAACGCGCGGAGTCAATCTCCAGAGACGGCCGTCCTCCCATGCATAATGCTCGCAAAGACGGGCTAGATCATCCTTTTTCCTTCAGTCAAATTCCACACCCAGCCGTGCTTCCAGATCCGCATACACCTTCTACGCCTCCGCTTTCTGCTACCCCTTGCTGCTCGCGCGGAGAAGGATGTGGGCGGTCTGCCAGATCTTCCGGTCATGCGTCTCCATGGGCCCCTTCCTCCCCGCTTTCTCTGTCACCGCTTCCCTCGGCTTTCGCTTCGTCTCCGGAATTCTTGCCGGCAATCCGCGTGCTCGCCTTCCATCCGCTTTCATCACCTCAAACTTCTTGCGGTCCTCTTCATCATAGACGGGCGGCTCCCTGTCCCAAGAATCAGGTGCAGGGAACAGCCGAAGGATGCCAACCGCTCGAAGTTCGCCTTCATCCCACTAATCTCGCAGCCTGCTCTCAGCGGGCCCGCTCGATCGTCTGCCGCGTTCAGTAGCGCGGTGCAGCTTGATCACTTCCTCTTTTCTCTGCGGAGCCGCTAACGGAGCCCGCACTAATCCATGACTGCATGTGATGGGTTGTTCTTCTTCCGAGCCTCCCAGTGACTCACTGATTTCGGAAACCACCATCACCGCCGCCTCTTTCTCCATGCGTCCCCTTTTTTCCACCTACTTGCGTACAACTGCTGCTGCGGTTTCTCCCAGGGCAGGCCGTGGTGGTGCCGGCAGCATCTCCACTGGCATCTGGACTTTGCGGAAGACTGCCATCAGGAGCTCTGCTGCCTGTGCGGCCTCCCGCTGGGCTTGCGCAAACTGTTTCAGGGTTACGCCGGGACTGGGACCTCCATGTGTACGAGGGTGTTTCTCCCTCCGTGGCTCCGCGGCCGCAGCCTCGTCCGCCCTCCTCTTTCCTTTCGGGGCAGGAGTTGTCTCCCCCGGGAGAGTCTGTCCCGGCTCCTCACTTTGGCTGGTACCTGCTGCCGGCGCTGTTGTTCTGTTCTGGCTTAGTATTGCTGTTGCCTTCCGCACCACTACCGCCGCTCGGGCCTGGAGTTGTTCCTTCCTCCGGAGGGAGCCGGCGGATGGCTCTAGGCAGTGGCTCTTGGCACCTGCTTTGTATCTTTTCCCCGTCTACTTTTCTCCTTCTACTACTGCCTGCCTCGCCGCGGCTCTAGCTACTATTGTTTCCTTTGCTGTCTCTGCCGCTGTGCTATCTGCTCCTACTTTGGCTACCTCCGCGGTTGCCTGTATTCCTGTTGCTACCTGTGCCTCCGTGACTGCTGCTACTGCTACTTTCTCTGTCGCTGCTGCCGTTGCCTCTGCTACCTCTACTGCTACCTCTTTTTCTTGTGTCGTTGCCACCGCTACCGCTGCTGTTACTGCCTCTGCCTTTGCCATTGTCGCCGCCGCTGCTGCTGCTACTGCTTTTGCCTTCGTCGCTGCCGCCGCAGCTTCTGCGTCCCCCATGATTTCCCTTATGAGTTCCTCCACAGCTTCCGTATCTGCCTTAGCCGTCGCTTCTCGCTCCTTGGCCAATCGAGCCTCTTTCACTGCGGCCTCTGCGGCCGCCCGTTCTGTCTCAGCTGCCTCATCCTCCCATTCTTTCTGCAGGCATTCTTGCATATTCTACAACTGAGGGGAGGGCTGGGTGTTTTCACAAGCCTCTTCCATCTCCGCATCCCTCCTGCTCTTGTCTTCTTGACATACTTCCGCTGCCTCCTTTGCCCAGTGTCGTACCTCTTCTTGCTTGAGATGCAGTCCTTTTTCTTGCACCACGGTCCAGTGTGCTTCCGCAACCGCTGTCGCTACCCTTGTGCGTATCACATTCTAAAGCGTCAGTGTCTAGCACTTTTCCATGGCTTCCATCCAGCATCCCTCGGGCACCTGTGTGTCAGCAAGCCGCGATCTCTCCTCTTGCAAATACTAAACGGTCCACCTAGTGTAGACGAGGTTGAGCAAGTATCCCCACCTCCACCCGTTCGCCGCGGATCTTCGCTATGGTGCCTCCGCCGATCCGGGTGCCTGGTCGTTCACATGAAATAGAATGAGGGCTCTGGCCTTCTCCTTCAGCAGATGCATGTACCGTCTCTCCGGACTGCTCCGCTGGTCCTTCCGCACTCTGTTCCACCACACTCGAGCGGCTTCCAGTGATGGGTCCGCCCGCTCGGTGTCCAGTAGTTCCGCGACGCCAGTCATGTCACTGGCCACCTCTGGTGTGATGCCCAGGGTGTCCGGCAACACCAAGACAATGCGTTCTGCGCCTGCTGTTTCCAGCAGAAGCATCTGCCTTTCATGCAGTCCGAGCGCTAGCACCCCCGTTGCTGCTCCCTTTAGTACCGCCTGCCACATCTTGCCAAACAATGAATCCTAGAACTCCACGCGGATCACTTCCGGGATCTCTGTCAGCAGTTGGAGCATGACGCTACTCACCACTTCAAGCAGTAGGGCTTCCTTGGGCTGCTCCCCACTGTCCCCCGAGCTTTCTTCGAGGTACGTCCTCGCCCCTTCCATCACCGTTCCTATGCCCAACAGAGGGCATGCAGGTTGTCTAGTTGGGCTACCGCGCGAGGTCGGCGGTGAGTAAGAGAGCGCCGTCGTAGCCGGGGAGGGGACTGGGGTAACCAAGGTGCGAGCCCCATCTCGCGGGCTTGGTGTTGGTGTGGCGGTTGTTCTTGCCGCTGCCTGTGTTGCTCCTGCCACTGGCTTCGTGCGCCTGAGGATCCGCGTTGGTGTACTTGTGGCTGGGCCCTGTCGCGACGGGCCTGGTGACTTGGCCGCATGCGGCGTGCCCTGCGTTGGTGTTCCTTCCGCGAGGCTGGACCGCGGTGGGATTGCCGCTGCCGGTGTTGTGGTCGGTTTCAAGGTCGTCCCTGCGGCCGGGCTGGGCCGCGGTGAGGCCGCACCCGCTGCTGAGGTGGCTGTCACCGGTGATGGCGGTGTTCTTGTCACCGAGCCAGGACGGGACACGCCCGTTGGGGCCGTGTGCGGTGTTGGTGTCCTTACAGGCGCAGTCCATGTCGTGGGACCCTGCCGCGGTAGAGCCGCTGTCCCCGTTGGTGGTGTTGGTGTCCGTGCCGGGCAGTGCCCCGCGCCCGTGTTAAGATCAGGGTGGCGTAGCTGTTGTTGTGAGGATCCACCCTTGCACGACGAAGGCGCGGACCCCGTGCCTTGGTTGCGTGCCATGTCGGATGTTCCGCGGGCGAGAGCCCAACTGTGTGTTATCCGTCGAGTGTGTCAAGTGCTGGTGAGAACTGAGTCAAAGTTGGAGATGATTGTGCGGGGGGATGATCGATGCGAAGTAAAGAGTGGGGTAAAATCCAACGTCAGAACTCGAAATGAGACTGAGGATTCCTACGCCGAGCAATGTATCTGCCTGGCGCGGCGCGAGCCAGTCCGCCACGAGCAGGATGTCGTACATGCGAACATCGCAAACCTGAATGGGTTGTGCCGCATGTACATTTGCCACCTGCATGGGGAGGCCCGCGATTTGTCCGAGCAGCGCGTCGATGTCCCCGGTGGAGATAGAGAAGCGGAGTCAAGTGGGCTGGATGAGGTGCTGCATGTCGAGCGAGCGGACTATCCGGAGGGCAATCATGGTATGGGTGGCACCGGTGTCCACGATGGCCATGAACTTGCGGCAACATATCCACACGTAACACCAAGCCACGTGGAATTCGGAGGGTGTGGGCCGTCCGAGGGTGAGGGCCGCGGGTGACCAGGTGCGTGAGGGACGTGCGGCGGCACCGCGTACACTAGAGTGGGTGAGGATGATGCTTTGGGATAGCAAGCGGATGCCGGTTAGGCTGTCTTGCGTGCATGAGAGGCGGACGCCAAGGGGGGAAAGGGAGGTTTTGTGAGTGTTGAAGAGGGCGCGGAGACTTTTTGCAGACTCAGGGGAGTGAAGGAGGAAGTCCACCAGAGTGAGGGGATGGCGGTTGTCAAGGAGTGGTGTGGCGGGAGGATGAGAGTACGGGTTGCTCAATGGGCAGGTCTGTGATGGGGCAATGGACGGTCGCGAGGTTCTTGGGGGTGCATGTCGTGGTGGAAGATGGGGTGCGATTTCCTCCAACGTCCAACCGCGGATGGTGGGGTTGTACCTACGAGCAAGCTGTAGGCCGGACATGGAGAGGGCTGGTAGTGTCTCAGCGACGGCCAACTCCGCGGCGGGGTCGAGTTCATTCAGGAGTTGCAAGGCGACCTCCTGCTCCTCCTCATAAAATTCCCTTGCCACTCCCTCCCACTCTGCTTCTGAGGTTAGAGGTGGTGTCCCGACATCACGGATATGCTCGGCAGTGTTCGGAGGTGCCTCCACTGGGTTCGGAGATGCCTGGTCAGGTTCTGGCCAGCCACGGCGTGGAAGTTGGCTCAGGGCATCCGCGTTGCGGTTGGCAACCGCCGGCTGGTACTTGATCTTCATGTTGTAGCCCTGCAGGAGGATCGCCCATTTGGCTAGGATGCCCTCATGGTTCTGAGTGGTGAGGAGCCATTGAAGGGCCTGATGGTCCGTGAAAACTGTTAAGGGCTTGCCATTCTTTGTATAGTCACGTAAGTGTTGGAGTGCCCAAGGACCGCCAAGCATTTGCCCTTCACCGGCGGGTACTTCCGCTCGCCTTCAGTGAGGGCACGACTGGCATAGGCAATCACCTTCTGTGTGGGTTCCTACACTGTCTAGGATAGAATAGCGCCAAGCCCGTCCCGCGACCAATCCGTGGTGAAGGAGAATGGGAGGTTGAAGTCGGGGAACTCGAGCATGGGCGCGGTAACCAGGTGGTGCTTTATTTCTTTCCAGGCGTCCGCGTACTCTGATGTCCATTCAAATGGCACATCTTGGTGCGTCAACTCCTGGAGCGGCTTAATGATGCGTGCATGGTCACAGAAAAAAAACCTGTAGAAGGAGGCAAATCCCAAGAAGATCTTGATTTGTCCCGCAAAAGTGGGCTGACGCCACTCCTGTACCGCCGCGATCTTCTCCGGATCAGTCTTGATGCCATCTGCACTCATCACGAAGCCGAGGAACTCCATTTCCGCAGCGCCGATAGAGCACTTGGCTACTTTGAGCTTCAGGTTGGCCATGCGGAGGGCAGCAAAGACAGCGGCCAGGGACGAGAACAGCTCCTCAAAGGTGTGTGCCGCGACCATGATGTCGTCAATACAACAACTGACATTGGGGATTCCGCGCAGGGTGGAGTCCATGACCCGTTGAAATGTCACGCTGGCATTGCGGAGTCCAAAGGGCATGCGTGTAAACGCGTAAAGGCCTTTTGGTGTCACAAACGCAGTCTTGGTGATGGAATCCGGGTGCATGGGAACAGCGTGGAAGGCAGCCTTTACGTTGTGTTTTGCAAACCATCCGCGACCCTGCTGGCGCTCCTGTATATCGACGATTAGTGGCATGGGATAAGCTTCCTCCTCGGTTACCCGGTTGAGGTCGCGGAAGTCAACACAAAATTGCTTGGACCCATCCGGCTTCCCCACTATGACCAAGTTGGCCCAAAAGGGACTGACGATTATGACAATCACCCCCTGCGCCTTGAGCTCCGCGAGCCCCTCTTTGATGATCTTTTCTTGTTCCGGAAGAATGCACCGCACCTTCTATTTTGTGGGCGCACATTCCCCCTGTGTAGATGACGTGGAAGGCTTCCACGGCCCCCAGATCAACTGTGGACCCAGCAAAGATGTCCGCGAATGCGTCCAACAGGTCACAGAAATCCTGTTTTTGTGCGGGAGAAAATCGTGAGTGGAGCATGTGATCCCATTGCGGGGGTGGTGATGGCGCTTTTTCGCGGAGTGGGTATAACTCCTCGTCCTCGAGTGGATGTCCATCCCCTAGGACTCGCTGTCCCCTCTGCCACAGCCCAAGGAGGTTGGTCTGTACTCCCGGCTCGGCTGACACCTCCGCAAGTTTCTGCCATCCATCTGCTGTGACGTGTTCCGCGTCAGGCAAATTAGCCGTGATGGCTGGTGACCTATGGGCCTGAGGGTCCTCTACCGCAGCATCTAGGAGGGAGAAGGATTTGCCTCCGGTCACTATTTCCGCTACCCTCTCACCGATGGTGATGGGGCAAAACGCGTCTTCCCCGGATGCAGAGCTGAGTTGCATGATGCCAAGGGAAAAGAGGAGATTGGCCCGTCGCGGTACCATGTAATCCATACCCAGGAGTACGTCATACGTTCTGGCTTGCGTGACTTGGACGTTCAACGGTTCGTGGAGGGATCCCACCTGCATGGGTAGGCCGTGAAGTTCCCCATCTCCATAGTCCATTCCGCCCGCTGAGTTGGTGAAAAGGCGGCCCGTGGGGAGGATGCGGTCTGCCCATCCGACCACTAGAAGGACACGAAACGCCACAGTGGTGTGCATGGCCCCTATGTCGATGATGGCCAGGAACTTCCTTCCACATATCCAAACCATGCAACAGGCGACCTCGTAATGGTTGTCATCCCATCGCGATGGCTCCAAGGGCTGTGGTGCCCATCGCCACTCTTCTTCCGCAAGGCTTAATGCTAATGAAGTCTCGTGCACCGCACAACGAGTGTTCTGTGTGCCGGATGTAGGCATGGTGTAGTGGAGGGAGATGCCCACAGCTTGGAGGCGTTGATTTGCCCTGGCAAACTCCTCCCTCAGTCGCGGTGCAAGCTCAGGATGAATGTGGAGGAATTCGAAAAAGTTGACCTCCGAAATGGGGGTGGTGAATAGGCATTGAGCGGGGTCGTCGTTTCCCTCCACGATCGCTGGAGATGTGGTGGGTGCCTACAAAGATGAAGTAGGTTGCTTTTCCACAGCAAGCGGTGGTTTTGCCTGTCGTCGTTTCTCCGGCACGACGGTCCGATTGGTAACTACCTCGTGGAATCGCTCCTCCTTGGATTCTGCCTTGCGCCGCAAATCCTTGTGTACCCTGGCTGCCATCTGTACATCCCATCCGCGCAAGCCTAATTATTGGGCCCGTGCGATTATAGAGGTCTCCGCCACAGTGGGGGGCAATTATGTGGTTTCGTCCACCCCCATCGGTAGCCCTAGCTTGACGTTGCGGGCTCCGCTCGTAGCATTCGCGGATGCCTGTGGGTTGGGCATGATACCCTGCCCTCCTGGGGCCGTCTGGGCTTCATGGTCCGGTGCCTGTCGCCCAACTGGCGTCTGGTGCTGATGCTGCTGGTCCTGTCATGGTTGATTACAATACCGCTGCCACTGCTGTACCATGGGGTCCTGTTGCATGGGATCGGTGTGCGGAATGCCCTGTCGCTTGCGCGGGCAGTCTCAAGCGATGTGCTCCTGGCTCTGGTAGGTGTAACATGCCTTCGGCTTGGGCTGAGAGGCCTATGCTGCTGGTGCTAGAGTATGAGGATCTCCACCCTGATGTTGTCGCGTAGACCGCTGCCGTATGGAAATGGCCGTGGCATCCTGCACCGCATCCTGCAGAGACTGGTAGCGTTCATGGATCATCAGACTGCTGATTTCATCATGGAGGGCGCGGATGAGATTGTGCAAGAGTACCCACAGCAGCCGTCCTTCCCCTCGATGGTTCTTTGCGACTGATGCCCAATTGAGGAACTGATCCAAAAACCTGCGGATATCAGTGTCCTTCCGCATGACTTCCTTTTCAATATTGCGGAGTGCTTCTTCCTTGGTCAGCCTCTTGAAGGGTTCAATCAGCACGTTGCCAAGATCCTCAATGGAGTTGAACGGCAATCGTGCATTGTACCAATCTTCTGCAGCGCCCTGAAGATGGAGCTCCGCGGTGGCCAGACAAAGGTCTGGTGGAATCTGTCCTATACTTGCATGTACAGTGATCTGCTTCAACCATGTCCACGGGTCCTCTTCAGGGATCCCCTTGACGATGTCTAGCCGTGGAATGTTAGCTGGTTGCGCGCGTACGTACTACAGCTGGAGCACGGTATTCCGGTTAGCCATGGACGTCACTGCGGGAAGCGAGTACGGGACTGCGGCCGCCGAATAATCCACGTGGCTAGTTTGTGACTGCACCTGGGGTGCTGGTGTGGGGCTGCTCGTTGGAGCTGCCACCGGAAGGGTATAATAGTGAGTCGCAGGGACTGCTGGCGTCGTGTAGGGTGCAGAGTACAAGGTAGTCCCAAGGGACGGTGTCTGTGTGCTCTGTGCGGCAGAGGCCGTTGGTCCTGGCAGCCAGTAGCCCTGCGGTAGAGGGTGTGACACTGCAGAGTGGTAGAGCGGGGTGTTAGTAGAGACTGCAGGGGTTGCAGTGGTCCCTCGATCTAGCGGGAGCGTGAGGTAGACAGAGTGGGGCACAGTCGTCTGCATCTGGCTGGTGGGTGGTGCCTGATGGACCGCAATTCTAGCTGGCGCGGTACCCGTCGGCTGCTGGTGATAGACTGGGTGTCCAACTGTCACGGGCATCAATTGTGCTGTCACAGGGGCCGGCGGTTGCTGTGGCGGTATCATGGGGGCCTGCGGTGTCACTCCCACTGCGGAGGGCATGGCCCATGTGCCCATCATCATCCAACGTGGCGGGACTGTGGTAGAGGAGATTCTTGCATGCCCCGCGTATGGCAGAATCACATGCCATCCAAGGTTGAGCTGATGCTGGGGCCCTGGGAGCGGCTGCTGGGTTGCGTGCGGTGGCTGCAGAGCCAGGAGGGGTTGATGCACCATTCTCCTTCTATTTTCCCTTTGCGGTGTTCCTTACCTTCCCATGAGTTGTGGGTTGTGGCTCGCCGTTGCCCTCACGCTTGGTGTTGCTGGGGTGCTCACGACAGTGGACAGCGAATTCATTTGGAGGGATACTTCTTCCATCCCGATGGATAGTCCAATCCCAGCTGCTTGATCTATCGCCGCCTGCTCGGCTGTGGGTGGGTGGGGCTGCTGCTCCGTCTTTGTCATGCGAGCGGCATGCCCAATTGTTCAGTTGGTACTCCCTGCAGTGGCTGCCTCACCCCCCTTTCTTCCTTTGCTGAAGGTGGGCGTTCCGCGAGCAGGTATCCCGGCTGTGGTTGGTGTCAATGTGCAGCCCCCAAAGTTGATTCCCTGGAGACATATGGAGGCGGAGAGGTTTCCATCCCTGCTGGGGGCGCGGGCGGTAGGTAATCATCCTCTACTACCCATTGCGGCTGCATTCCACCACGCCGCTGGTAGACTGGTCCTTGGTATGCTAGTGATCTCCCGCTCTCAGAGAGTCCGTCTGCTGGCGGTGACACATTGGAAAACCACCTGTGGTCCATAGAATTGTTGGCCTGGAGCTGGTAGATTCCGCGCACATCTTGGCTGTGTACGCTTTCCATCTCCACGCGGCCTTGCAACCCATTCATGATACGCCGCCAGTGTAACTGTTCCAGCCACTCAGTAACTCTTCGGTGCTGTCCCAGTGGAATAGCGCCCGGCAATGAACTGACAGGCGTGTGAGAGGGTGTGGGCAAGGTGTCTCTACTGCCCGCCCGCGTGGCTACTCGCCGCGGCAAGAAGTGCCGTACAGAAGCTTGCTGTGAATGCTGTTGGTGCCGCCTCCGCGTATCCTGATGCACGAAGCTGGCCGCCGAAATGTATGAACGAATCTGAAGGCTCGTGGAGTTCTGCTAGCAAAGAGCAAAGAACTGTCCACGCTCACCGCACCATGACACTGATACCCCCAATTCTGCCGTGCACTGTTCTGCTTCCGCGCTCTCTAATTCTGCGACTGGTATGTTCCGCGATTTTGTCGCTCCGCGGTTCCGAGCAACACCCGCTTGCTGCTCCTCCGCTACCTCTACCGGTCTTCCGCGGATGCTCCATACCCTTTGGGTCCCGCTCGTGGGCAGTGCTCCGCGGTCCGCTCCTTGCCGGCACGAGAGTGTGCCACCTCGTGGCCTCTGACTCCTACGCCCGCGAAACCTCGTTCCGTGGCCGTGTGCAAGGCTGCAGAGTCGCCAGCAGCACCCTTTACCCAACTTGCGTTCCCAGGTGGAGACAATATTCAACGGAATCCTTGTTGAACCCAGGACTGCGAGCGGAGCAAGCAGCTTGCTCCGCAGACACTCAAGGGGGAAGCATTCGTCCTCCGAGGAGTGCCTCCGCAGAGAGCAACCTAAGGGCTCCTTAAACAGCTGCGGATCTCATAAGGGGAAGCGGGAGTGTGGACCAGACTTACACTTGCGCGGATTAATGAGACAGAAGATAGCAATCAGATTCTGAACAAATCGGGACTTCGTAACTGGGAGCCAGGTTTGTATCAAGTCAGATTACACAAAAGGTCATACAAAACGCAGCTCGCTTGGTTCCTGACGTCCTCCGCTACACTACTACTTTATACTCACCAAACCTAGCTCTCTAAGACTCCTATCACACTCTTCCCCTACCTTGGACTCCGCGAGGTGCGCTACCCGCACCGCGGGTCTCGTCCTTGATCACACACACACTTGACTACTACATTTCCCTGTTCTACTACTACTTCTTCCTATAGTCCGCGGCTTGGGTACTCGCGGTCTTGTGTTCTTCCTTGAATCTTGGTCTTTGCACGGTGCGTCCTACCGGTCCTCCTCCTTGATTACCGCTGCCCATCCTGAGCTCTCATTGGTCGAGCTCCTTTCTGTCATCCGGTTCTGCCGACGTGTGTCTTTGCACGTCCGATGCTCCTGCTTCACACCCACCTCTCAGCGGCTCGGTACATATTCCCTTTCCACCGCGGATTCTCACCCTGCTGTCCTGCCCTTTCTTGGCTCTTCCACAGTCATTGCTTCCAATAGCCCGTGGAAGGTCCCCGTCGATTTCTGCTTCCTGGCGGCAACGTTTCTCGCCTCTTTTTCTTCACCGCTGCTGGATTCCGTGCTACCCCACGCTCTTACTGCAATCCTCTTGCGGGAGCAAGCATATCTTGCGCGTTCTCCAGTGCTCCACGGCGTTCTCTTAATCCTCCTCCGCGGTTCTCTAGTCGCGGAAGCCACGTTCCGCAGATCTGTGGGTTGCGGCAATTTTCCCTCCGCGGATCCACCTTCTCCTCAGCGGAGATGCAGTGGATCCCCGCCTGACATAAGTGCATGTAAGTACGTGAAAGTGCGTGTAAGTGCGTGTAAATGCGTGTAAGTGCATGTTAGTGGGTGTAAGTATGTGTAAGTGCTTGCAAGGGCATGTAAGTATGTGTTAGTGCATGTAAGTGCGTGTTAGTGCGTGTAAATTTGTGTATATGTGTGTGTAAGTGCGAGTAAGTGCGTGTAAATACATGTAAGTGTGTGTAAGTGTATGTAAGTGCATGAAACTATGTGTAAGTATATGTAAGTTGGTGTAAGATCATGTAAGTTTGTGTAAGTTTTTGTAAGTGCATGTAAGTGCGTGTAAGTGCGTGTAAGTATGTGTAAGTGTGTGTAAGTATGTGTAAGTGCGTGTAAGTGTGTGTTCATGCGTATCAGTGCGTGTAAGCGCGTGTAAGTGTGTGTAAGTGCGTATAAGTGTGTGTAGGTGTGCGTAAGTGCGTGTAAGTGTGTGTAAGTTTGTGTAAGTGTGTGTAAGTGTGTCTAAGTGCTTGTAAGTGCATGGAATTGTGTGTAAGTATGTCTTAGTGTGTGCAAGTGTGTATAAGTGTGCGTAAGTGCATGTAAGTACGTGTAAGTGCGTATAAGTGTGTGTAAGTACATGTAAGTACGTGTAAGACTGTGTAAATATGTGTCAGTGCGTGTAAGTATGGTCATGGTTTGTGGCATATGCCTACTTTTGTTTGTCACTGTACATCGTTGCCACACGGTGTCACTACGTATTGAAGTTCTTTGTGCTTTCTATTTGATAGCTAGTGTTCCCAAACCATTGTTGGCCCCTTTGACTATGTGTGACTCTTGTTGTGAGTTGTCAATATTGACCACATGAAGTGAAGTTCTTTGGTTATGGTCAGTGACATATGCTTTTGTTGGTCACTGTGCATGGTAGCCACGCTGTGCCACTACATATTGACGGTCTTTGTACTTGCTAGTCGATAACTAGTATCCACAAACCATTGTTTCCCCCTCTGACCACTTGTGACTCGTGTTATGAGTTGTCAAAGTTGACCACACATAGTGACATTCTTTGGTCATGGCAAGTGATGTATGCCTACTTTGGTTGGTCATTGTACATGGTAGCCACACCGTGCCACTACTTATTGAAGATCCTTGTGCTTGCTAGTTGATACCTGGTGTTCCCAAGCCATTGTTCCCCCCTCCGATTATTTGTGGCTTGTTTTATGAGTTGTCAACGTTAACCACACACTTTGGATTTATTTGGTCATAGGCAGTACATATGCCTACGTTTGTTAGTCATTGTGCATGGTAGCCACACCATGCTACTACTTATTGAAGGTCATTGTACTTGCTTGTTGAAGACTAACATTCCGGAACCATTGTTTCCCCCTGTGACCATTTGTGACTCGTGCTATGAGCTGTGACATTGACCACCCATATTGAAATTATTTGGTCATGGTTAGTGACATATGCCTAGTTTGGTTGTTTCGTGTGCATAGTAGCCACACCATGCCACTGCTTATTGAAGTTCTTTGTCCTTTATAGTCACTACATAGGGTTTTCAGTCCATTGTCTTTCCCTCCGACCATTTGTGATCCGTGTCATGAGTTGTCAATGTTGACCACACATAGTGGACTTTTTGGTCATAGTCAGTGACATATGCATCCTTTCGTTGATCACTGTGCACGCTAGCCACACCGTGCCTCTACTTGTTGAAGTTATTTGTACTTGCTAGTTAATAACTAGTGTTCCCAATCCATCGTTTCCGCCTCTGACCATTTGTGACTCGTGTTATGAGTTTTCAACGTTGACCAAACGCACACGTTAGTTGGTCAGTGACATATGCATACGTTAGTTGGTCACTGTGCATGGTAGCCACACCGTGCCACTATATATTGACGGTCTTTGTACTTGCTAGTCAATAACTAGTATTCACAAACCATTGTTTTCCCCACTGATCAACTGTGACTCGTGTTATGAGTTGTCAAAGTTAACCACACATAGTGCCATTATTCGGTAATGGTCGGTGACATATGCCTACTTTGGTTGTCATTGTACATGGTAGCCACACCAAGCCACTACTTATTGAAGAACCTTGTGTTTTCTAGTTGATACCTGGTGTTCACAAACCATTGTTCATCCCTCTGACCATTTGTGACTCGTATAATGAGTTGTCAACGTTGACCACACTGAGCGGATTTCTTTGGTCAAAGGCAGTACATGTGCCTACTTTGGTCGGTCATTGTGCATGGTAGCCACATAATGCTACTACTTATTGAATATCATTGTACTTGCTAGTTGAAAACAAATATTCCAAAACAATTGTCCCTCCCTCTAACCATTTGTGACTGGTGTTATGGGTTGTGTACGTTGACCACCCATATTGGTTTGATTTGGTGATGGTTAGTGACATGTGCCTAGTTTTGGTGTTTGGTGTGCGTAGTAGCCACACCGCGCCACTACTTATTGAAGTTCTCTATCCTTTCTAGTCGCTGCATAGGGTTTGTAAACCATTGTCTCACCCCGTGACCATTTTTGACTCGTGTTGTAAGTTGTCAATGTTGACCACACATAGTGGAGTTCTTTGGTAATATTCAGTGATGTATGCATCCATTGGTTGGTCACTATGCACGCTAGCCACACCGTGCCACTACTTGTTGAAAATCTTTGTACTTGCTGGTTGGTAACTAGTGTTCTCAACCCATCGTTTCCCCCTCTGACCATTTGTGACTCGTGTTGTGATTTTTCAACGCTGACCAAATACTGTGAAATTCTTTTAGTCAGGGTTAGTGGCATATGCCTACCTTGGTTTGTCACTGTACGTTGTCCTCACGCTGTGTCACTTTGTATTGAAGGTCTTTGTGCTATCGCGTTGTTAACTTCTGTTTCCAGACCACTGTTACCCCCTTTGACTATGTGTGTCGCTTGTTGTGAGTGGTCAAAGTTGACCACATGAAGTGAACTTCTTTGGTCATGGTCAGTGACATATGCATATGTTGGTTGGTCACTATGCATGGTAGCCACACTGTGCCACTACATATTGACGGTCTTTGTACTTGCTAGTCGATAACTAGTATTAAAAAAGCATTGTTCCCCCCCCCCTAACCATTTGTAACTCGTGTTATGAGTTTTCAAAGTTGACCACAAACAGTGACATTATTTGGTCATGGTCAGTGACATATGCCTACTTTGGTTTATAACTGTACATGGTAGCCACACCATGCCACTACTTATTGGTGGTCCGTGTGCTTGCTAGTTGATACCTTGTGTTCCCAAACCATTGTTCCCCCCCTCTAACTATTTGTGACTCATACAATGAGTTTTCAACCTTGACCACACACAAGGGATTTCATTGGCAAAAGGCAGTACATATGCCTACTGTGGTTGGTCATTGTGCATGGTAGCCATACCGTGCGACTAATTATTGAAGGCCGTTGTCCTTGCTAGCTGAAAACTAATATTCCACACCCATTGTTTCCCCCTCTTACCAGTTGCGACTCGTGTTATGGGTTGTGAACACCCATACTGAAATTCTTTGGTCATGGTCAGTGACATACGCCTAGTTTGGTGGTTTGATGTGCATTGTAGCCACACCGTGCCACCATGTATTGATGTTCTTTGTCATTTCTAGTCGATACACAGGGTTCCCAAACCATTGTCATTGTATATGGTAGCCTCACAGTCCCACTTCTTATTGAAGGTCTTGTGCTTGCTAGTTGATACCTGGTGTTACCAAACCATTGTTCCCCCCTCTGACCAGTTGTGACTCGTATCATGAGTTGTCAACGTTGACCACACACAGCGGACTTCTTTGGTCAAAGGCAGTACATATGCATACTTTCGTCCGTCATTGTCCATGGTAGCCACACCGTGCTACTACTTATTGACTGTCCCTCTACTTGCTAGTTGAAAACTAAGATTTTGAAACCATTGTTTCTCCCTTTGACCATTTGTGACTCGTGTTATGGGTTGTGAACGTTGACCACCCATAATGAAACTCTTTGGTCATGGTCAGTGACATATGCATAGTTTGGTTGTTTGGTGTGCATATTGGCCACATCGTGCCACCACTTATTGAAGTTCCTTTTCCTTTCTAGTTGCTACAGAGGGTTCGCAAACCATTGTCTCTCCCCCTGACCATTTTTTACTTGTATTATGAGTTGTCAATGTTGACCACACACAGTGGACTTCTTTGGTCATAGTCAGTGACGTATGCATCCTTTGGTTGGTCACTATGTCTGCTAGCCATACCGTGCCACCATTTGTTGAAGGTCTCTGTACTTGCTAGTTGACAACTAGTGTTCCCAACCCATTGCTTCCCCCTCTGACCATTTGTGACTCGTGTTATGAGTTTTCAACATTGACAACACACTGTGAAATTCTTTTGGTCATGGTTAGTGGCATATGCCTATTTGGGTTGTCTCTGTACATGGTTGCCACGCTGTATCACTACGTATTGAAGGTCTTTGTGCTTTCTAGTTGGTAGCTAGTGTTCCCAAACCATTGTTAACCCCTCGGACAATCTGCGAATTGTGTTGTGAGTTGTCAACGTTGACCACATGATGTGAAATTCTTTGGTCATGGTCAGTGACATATGCATACTTTGGTTGGTCACTGTGCATGGTCGCCATACTTTACCACTACATATTGAATGTATTTGTACTTGGTAGTCAATAACTAGTATTTACAAACCATTGTTTCCCCATCTGACCATCTGTGACTCATGTTATGAGCTGTTAAAATTGACCACACATAGTGACATTCGTTTGGTCATGGTCAGTGACATATGCCTACTTTTGGTTGGTCATTGTACATGGTAGCCACACCTCGCTACTACTTATTGAAGGTCCTTGTGCTTGCTAGTTACTACCTAGTGTTCCCAACCCATCCTCCCCCTTCGACCATCTGTGACTCCTATTATGAGCTGTCAACGTTGACCACACACAGCGGGTTTCTTTGGGCAAGTGCAGTACATATGCCTACTTTGGTGATCATTGCGCATGGTAGCCACACCGTGCTACTGCTTCTTGAAGGTCGTTGTACTTGCTAGTTGAAAACCAATAGTCCAGAACCATTGTTTCCCCCTCCGACCATCTGTGACTCGTGTTATGGGTTGTGAACATTGACCACCCATATTGAAATTATTTGGTCATGGTCAATGACACATGCCTAGTTTGGTTTTTCGGTGTGCATAGTAGCCACACCATGTCACTACTCATTGAAGTTCTTTGTCCTTTCTAGTCGCTACAGATGGTTCACAAACCATTGTCCTCCCTCTGACCATTTTTTATTTGTGTTATGAGCTGTCAATGTTGACCGCACATTGTGGACTTCTTTTGTCATAGTCAGTGATGTATGCATCCTTTGGTTGGTCACTATGCACGCTAGCCACACTGTGCCACTAAGTCTTGAAGGTCTTTGTACTTGCTAGTTGATAACCAGTGTTCCCAACCCATTGTTTCCCCCTCTAACCATTTGTGATTCGTGTTATGAGTTTTCAATGTTGGCCACACACTGTTAAATTCGTTTTGTCATGGTTAGTGGCATATGCCTACTTTGGTTTGTCATTGTACATGGTTGCAATTCCGTGGTACTATGTATTGAATGTCTTTGTCCTTTCTAGTCGATGGCTAGTGTTCCCAAACCACTGTTACTCTCTCTCTCTCTTTATTCGTTACTCTTGTTTTGAGTTGTCAACGTTGACCATCTCAGAAATATGACTCCAACAAGGTACTTCACAGAGTATACTCCTTGGATAACGCGAGCTCTTGATACTGGTTCAGATCCCTTATCAAACCACCTTGGCAACGGCTTGTCGGTCACGACCGTTCTACTTGAGCCGAGCTGCCTCTAATAAGCGACCACGTTGCCACGCGTTCGGCTAGCGGAAAGAAGCCGTTAATACTTGCTTTGTCTTCGTCTGTAGTATATATGCAGGATGTTCATTCCTTTCCTCGTTTAACCAGAACAGTTATGTCCGTCTTGTTCCCTTTTGGTTTTGCGGCTTCGCCGCCGTGTCTTCGTCGTGCTTTCACCTCGCATTCCTTGCCTTTGCTACCATCTCCCAACTCTTTGCTCCGTTGCTCCCGCTCCTTTGCTCACTCTCCTTACCCTGTCAGCCATCACTCCTTTCGCCCGCACTTCCTCTCATCAGCTCGCCTACCTCGACTCTCTCACGTCTCAGCCTTTATCAACCTCTGTGACTAACTCCTCAGGACCGCATTCTCTTGCGTCGCTCTGCTGACGTACACTTGCATGTTCCATCGCTTCTGCCTGCTTCTGCTATTGCTATCATCGTGTCTGCATTCTTCTGACATGGTATCAGAGATTCAGGCAATATTACCTGGAGTCACATGACCACATCGTTGCTCTACCGCCATCCTTCCTTCATCGCTTCCATCTGCGTTCCTCTACCGCCGCTACCGTCGCCTCACGCTTCTCCGCTTCGTCCGCAACTGACATCAACAGCACTACCTGACGAGTTCCCCACGCTGAAGAAACGCTTTGACATCCTAAGGAAGCCCTGCGCCCATTTCCGCGCCCGTGGCCAACAATCGGTGACTTCTCACCCACGTCAGCCGCAAGAAACTCTCGAGCGGCCGCCTACCGTCAACTACGAGGAAGCCTCATGCCTCTCACCATCCACTGCTCCTCATCTCTCCCTGCCTCCACAAGCATCTCCTCCTCTTACCTCTTTCCTCATCGGCCTCATCTGTACTTCCTCCTCTTCATCCTCAGTCCGCTTGCACCCTTCATCTTGAGCGGCCTTCCCACATCGCCCTCTCGCTCTGTCAGCAGCTGCAGCCAAAACTGGCGCCGTGAGGATATCGGACACCACCAGTCTTCCTGCTCCCATTTCCGAGTCAACTAGGGAACAAGCCATTACTCTCTTGGCATCAGCGGACCAGTGCCTCTGCACATTGCTCGACTCCCTCTCCCACAACCAACTTCCTCGACATACCAGGACATCCGACACGGCCAGTCTTCCTGCCCGCCGAGGGCCAACTATGGAACAAGCCGGCACTCTCCTGAAAGTAGAGGAAGTGGTTGTCCCACTCTCTCCTCTCATTGCGCTGCTCCTCATCCCACCGTCCTCCACTCGCCTTGCTTTCCACGTTCCACCTCCAGCATCATCATCAACCTTCATTCCTTGCATCATCCTCATCTCCTGCCACCAGTCCTCCTCATCCTCTTCACCTCTAACTCCTCAGCCTCATCAGTCGCCCACCTCATCTCATTGACATCTGCCATCCTCCAGCCTCTACATCATCTCCATCATTCGCGCCGCCTCCTCGTCAATTATTCTCATCAGCATCATTTCGCAGCGCACATGGTTTTGCACCTGCGCCCACTCATTCAATTGCCTCCTCCGCTTCCACATCGTTCTCCGCTCGGCACAAGGTTCCGCTCATTCGCAATGCCCATTTTGTGACGACCTATGCCCACGGCGAAGCTTCCTTTAGCGCACGTACCTTGCCCCTGCGCCCACTCTGTCATTGTCATCAGCCTTCGATATTTCCATCAGCAATCATTATCAGTATCTGTGGCCAGCACAAGGATATGCACGAGCTAGCTACCTGCTTTGCAACAGTCTGCACCCACGCCGGCAACATATTTCTCGCGGCGAGTTGGCACCTGCCTTCCCCTTATTGCATTCTATCTCCCTGCCTTGTCAGTGCACGTGGTTTTGCCCATGCGCCCACTCTATCATCAATTGCTGCTCCACCGTTTGCATCATCCTCTGCTTGGCACAAGGATTTGCCCCGTCACATCGCCCACTCTGCGACAACCCGCGCCCACGCCGAAACATCACACGCGCACGAGGATTTGCCCCTGCACCCACTCAACCATCCATTGCCTCCCCGCTGTTTGCATCATCTTCTAATCGGCACACGGATTTGCGTGGTCGCATTGCCAACTTCGCGACGCCCTGTGCCCACGCCGAAACACTCTCAGCGCATGAGCACCACTCTTATCCGAACCTTGCCAGCACTCGCCCACCTCCGCAACGCTTACCTTCCTTTCAGCATTCTTCTCCAACGTATGCCCAGTCTCACTCATCTGCTTGGCAAACGGATCTGCCAGGTGGCTCCACACAAGTGACCTCCATCCACGCAGACTCCTGCACCTCTTAGCTCTCTTCTTGACCACTCTCTATCCTCTATTCCCTCTTCAACCCCCTCTCCTCCTTCAACAGGGTCAAACCTGCTCAAATTCCACTGGTAAACAGACACTAGCAACTGCCACGCACTCTGAACAACCAACCATCATGGCAGCACAAGCCCTCGACTGGACACACATTCCCGTTCATGATCAGTTGGGAGAAAACATCCATGACTGGTATGGTGGCATACAAGTCAAGACAAAGCACTCTTTCCTCCTTGGGTATCAGCTCTTCCTATTTTTGGAAGGAGTTTATGACAACCCCGGGTGTACACCAAGGGCAGATACGATAACCTTGCAGGACATGAAAAGATGCTAACATGACACCACCCATACTGTCTACCACAAGATTATCGATGAAGTGTCACCTGTCGCAGCAATGTGGCACACTCTTGTGGCAGCAGCGTGGAACCCAAACCTCTGCGACGTGATCATCCGTCGAGTGGTCAATCCCCCCATCAGACAACGACACCTAGACACTGATGCCCTATTGGCACTCAGGCATTCATACCTTGTCGGACTAAGGGGGGCTGTCAGAAATCCGAGTTCTTGATACAAGTTCAGATACCACACCGAACCACCTTGGCAACGGCTCGAAAGTCACGACCATTCAACCAAAGCCAAACTGCCCCTAATAAGCGACCACGTTGCCACGCGTCCGGCTAGCGGAAAAAAGTCGTTAATACTTGCTTTTTCCTCTTTTGTAGTATACACAGAGGATGTTCATTCCCTCCCTAGTTCAACCAGACTACTTCTTTCCATCCTGTTCCCTTTTGGTTCCGCGGCTTCGCCGCCGTGTCTTTGCCCTACTCGCAACTCGTATTCCTTGCCTTTGCCAGCATCTCCCAACTCTTCGCTCCGTCGCTCTCGCTCCTTCGCTCAGTCTCCTTACTCGGTCAACCATCACTCCTTTTGCCCGCACTTCCTCTCATCAGCTTGTCCACCTCGACTCTCTCACGTCTCAGCCTCCATCAACTTCTGCGAATAACACCTCGGGGACCGCACTCGCTTACGTCACTCTGCTCACATACACTTGCATGTTATGATGCTTCTACCTGCTTCTGCTACTGCTATCCTCGTGTATGCATTCTTTTGATTGACCACATGAAGTGAAAGTGTTTGGTCATGGTCAGTGATACATGCATACTTTAGTTGGTCACTGTGCATGCTAGCCACACCGTGCCACTACTTGTTGAAGGTCTTTGTGCTTGTTAGTTGATAGCTGGTGTTCCCAACCCATCGTTTCCCCCTCTAACCATTTGTGACTCATGTCATGAGGTTTCAACATTGACCACACAGCGTGAAATTCTTTTGGTCATGGTTGGCATATGCCTACTTTGGTTTGTCATTGTACATGGTTGCCACGCCGTGTCACTACACATTGAAGGTCTTTGTGCTTTCTATTTGATATACAGTGTTCCAAAACCATTGTTACACCCTCTGACTATCTATAACTCTTGTTGTGAGTTGTCAATGTTGACCACATTGAGTGAAATTCTTTGGTCATGGTCAGTGACATATGCATACTTTGGTTTGTCACCGTGCATGGTAGACACACAGTACCAGTACATATTGAAGGTCTTTGTACTTGCTACTCAATAACGAGGAGTCACAAACCATTGTTCCCCCCTCTGACCATTTGTGACTCGTGTTATGAGTTGTCAAAGGCGTTGTTCTAACTAGTTGAAAACTAATACCTTCCCCCTCTGACTATATGTGACTTTTGTTCTGGGTTGTGAACGTTGACCATGCATATTGATATTCTTTGGTCATGGTCAGTGACATATGCCCAGTTTGGTTGATCAGTGTGCACACCAGCCTCACCATGCCACCACATACTCAAGTTATTTGCCTTTTCTAGTCAATACATAGGGTTCCCAAACCATTGTGTCTCCCTCTGACCATTTCTGACTCGTGTTATGAATTTTTTATGTTGACCACACATAGTGGACTTAACTTGTCATAGTAAGTGACGTATGCATCCTTTGGTTGGTCACTTTGCACGCTAGCCACACCGTGCCACTACTTGTTGAAGGTCTTTGTACTTGCTAGTTGATAACTCGTGTTTCCAACCCATTGTTTCCCCCTCTGACCATTTGTGACTCGTGTTATGAGTTTTCAACGTTGACCACACACTGAGAAATTCTTTTGGACATGGTTAGTGACATGCCTGGTGTTCCCAAACCATCGTTCTCCACTTTGACCATTTGTTACTCATATTATCATTTCTTAATGTTGACCACACATAGCGGATTTCTTTGGTCAAAGGCAGTATATATGCCAACTTTGATTGGTCATTGTGCATGGTAGCCACACCTTGCTACTACTTATTGAATGTCGTTGTACTAGCTAGTTGTAAACTAATATTCCGAAACCATTGTTTCCGCCTCTGACAAATTGTGACTCGTGTTATGGGTTGTGGACGTTGACCAACCATATTGAAATTTCTGGTCATGGTCAGTGATATATGCCTAGGTTGGTTGTTTGGCGTGCATAGTAGCCACACCGTGCTACTACATATTGTATTTCGTTGTCCTTTCTAGTCGCTACATAGGGTTCCCAATCCACTGTCCCTCTCTCTGACCATTTGTAACTCATGGTATAACTTGACCACACATAGAGGACTTCTTTGGTCAAAGTCAGTGATGTATGCATCCGTTGGTGGGTTACTATGCACGCTAGCCACATCGTGCCACAACTTCCAACCCAACATCCAACCCATCTTCCAACCCAACTTCCAACCCAACTTCCAACCCAACTTCCAACCCAACTTCCAACCCTATTTCCAACTCAATTTCCAACCCAACGTCCAACCCAACTTCCCACCAAACTTCCAACCCAACTTCCATCCCAACTTCCATCCCAGCTTCAAATCCAACATCCATCTCAACTTCCATCCCAACATCCAACCCAACGTCCAACCCAAATTCCAACACTTCCAACCCACCTTCCAACCCAACTTCCAACCCAACTTCTAACCCAACTTCCAACACAACTTCCAACCCAGCTTCCAACCCAGCTTCCAATCCAACTTTCAATCGAGCATCCTACCCAACTTCCAACTCAACTTCCAACCCAACTTCCAGTCCAACTTCAAACCCAACTTCAATCCCTACATCCATCCCAACTTCCTACTCAACGTCCAACCCAGCTGCTTACCCGATTTCCAACCAAACTTCCGACCCAACTTCCATCCCAACTTCCAACCCAACGTTAAACCCAACTTCCAGCCGAACTTCCAACCCAACGTCCATCCCAACTTCCATTCCGACTTCAAACCCAACTTCCATCCCAACTTCCATCCCAACATCCAATCCGGTTTCCAACCTAACTTCAAACCCAACTTCCACCCGGATTTCCAACCCAACATTCAACCAAAATTCCAACCCAACTTCCAACCCAGCTTCTGACCCATCGGACCCAACTTTCAATCTAACTTCCAACCCAACTTCCAATCCAACTTCCAACCCAACGTCCAACCCAACTTCAAACCCAACTTTCAACCAAACTTCCATCCCAACTACCAACCCGACTTCTAACGCAACTTCCAACCCAACTTCCAACCCACGTTCCAGCCCAAATTCCAACCCAGCTTCTAACCCAACTTTCAACCCAACTTCCAAGCCAACTTCCAAGCCACCTTCCAAACCAAGTTCCAACCAAACGTCCAACTTAACTTCCAACCCAACTTTCAACACAACTTCCAACCCAACTTCCAACCCAGCATACAACCCAGCTTCCAGCCCAATTTCAATTCAACATTCAAAGCAACTTTCAACCCAACTTCCAACTCAACTTCCAACCCAACGTCCAACACACCTTCCAACCCAACTTCAAACCCAACGTCCAACACAACTTCTAACCCAACTTCCATCCCAACTTCCATCCCAACTTCAAACCCAACTTCCATCCCAACTTCCACCACAACATCCGACCCAACTTCCAACCCAACTTCCAACCCAACTTCCAACCCAACTTCCAACCCAACTTCCAACCTAGCTTCCAACACAGCTTCCAACCCAGCTTCCAAGCCAATTTTCAACTCAACTTCCAACCCAACCTCAAATTCAACTTCTAACCAAACTTCCAACCCAATCTCCAACCGAACGTGCAACCCAACGTTCAATACAACTTCCATTCCAGCTTCCAACCCAACTTCCAACCCAACTTCAAACCCCACTTCCAATCCAATTTCCAACCCAGCTTCCAACCCAACTTCCAACCCAAATTCCAGCCCAATTTCCATCCCAACTTCCATCCCAGCTTCCAACACATCTTCCAACCCAACGTCCAACCCAAATTCCAACCCAACTTCCAACAAAACATCCAACCCAATTTCCAACCCAGCATACAACCCAGCTTCCAACCCAACTTTCAGCACATCTTTCAACCCAACTTTCAACCGAACTTACAACTCAACTTCCAACCAAAAGTCCAACCCAACTTCCAACCCAACGTCCAACCCAACTCCCAACCCAACTTCCATCCCAACTTCCATCCCAGCTTCAAACCTAACATCCATCCCAACTTCCATCCCAACATCGAAACCAACTTCCAACCCAGCTTCTAACCCAATTTCCAACCCAATTTCCAACCCATCTTCCAACCCAACTTCCAACACAACTTCCAACCCAGCTTCCAATCCAACTTTCAACCCAACGTCGAACCCAGCTTCTAACCCAGCTTCCAACCCAACTTCCAACCCGACTTCCAACGCAACTTCCAACCTAACTTCCAACCCCACTTCCAACCCAACTTCCAACCCAAGTTCAAACACAATTTCCAACCCAACTTCCAACCCAATTTCAAACCCAACTTCTTACCCAAATTCCAGCCCAAATTTCAACCCAAATTGCAATCCAACTTCCAACCCAACTTCTAACCCAGCTTCTAACTTGGCTTCTAATCCAACTTTTGACCCAAATTTCAAACCAACTTCCAACCCAACTTCCAACCCAACTTCCAACCCCCAATCCAACCCATCTTACATCCCAACTTCCATCCCAACTCCCAACCCAACTTCCAACTAAACTTCCAACCCACACTCCAACCCAACTTCCAGCCCAGCTTCCAGCCCAACTTTCAACCCAACTTCCAACCCAATTTCCCACTCAACTTCCAACCCAACTTCCAACCCAACTTCCGACCCAACTTGCAACCCAACTTCCAACACAACTTCCTACCCAACTTCCAACCCAGCATACAACCCAGCTTCCAACCCAACTTTCTACCCAACTTCCAACCCAACTTTCAACCCAACTTCCAGCTCAACTTCCAACCCAACGTCCAACCCAACTTCCAGCCCAACCTCCATCCCAACTTCCATCCAAACTTGAAACCCAACTTCCATCACAACTTCCATCCCAACATCCAACCAAACTTCCAATCCAACTTTCGGCACAACTTCCAACTCAACTTCCAACCCAAGTTCCAACCCAACTTCCAACCCAACTATCAGCCCAACTTCCAACCCAACTTCCAGCCCAACTTCCACCCCAGCTTCTAACCCTCTTTCCAACCCAACTTTGAACCCAACTTCCAACCCAACTTCCAACCCAACTTCCAACCCAACTTCCAACCCAGCTTCCAACCCAAATTCCAACCCAACGTGCAACTCAACTTCCAACCCAAGTTTTATCCCAGCTTCCATCCCAACTCCCAACCCAACTTCCAACCCAACTTTCAACCGAACTTCGAACCCAACTTCCAACCCAACTTCGTACCCAACTTCCATCCCAACTTCCATCCCAACTTCCAACCCAACTTTCAACCCAACATCCAACCCAAGTTCCAACCCAACCTTCATCCTAACTTCCATCCCAGCTTCCAACCCAACTTCCAAGCCAACTTTCAACCAAAATTCCAACCAAAATTCCAACCCAATTTCCCACCCAACTTCCAATCTAGCTTCCAACCCAACATGCAACCCATTTTCCAACCCAATTTTCTACCCAGCTTTCATCCCAACTTTCATCCCAACTCTCAACCCAACCTCCAACCCAAGTTCCAACCCGACTTCCAACCAAAATTTCAACCCAACTTCCAATCCAACTTCCAACCCAACTTCCAACCCAACTTCCATCCAAACATCCAACCCAACTTCCAACCCAACTTCCAACCCAGCGTCTAGCCCGGCTTCCAACCCAACTTTCAGCCCAACTTCCAATCCATTTTTCAAGCAAAAGTCCAACCCAACCTCCAACCTAGCTTCCAACCGAGCTTCCAACCTAACTTCCAACCGATCTTCCATCCCATCTTCCAACCCAACTTCCAACCCAACTTCCAATCCACATTCCAAAAAAACTTTCAACCCAACTTCCAACCCAACGTTCAACCCAACTTCCAACTCAACCTCCAATGCAACCCGAAACCCAACGTCCAACCCAACTTTCAACCCAACGTCCATCCCAACTTCCATCCTAACTTCAAACCCAACTTCCAACCCAACTTCCAACCGAGCTTCCAACTGAAGTTCCAATCGACTTTTAACCCAAATACCAACCCAACTTACAACCCAACTTCCAACCAAAATTCAAACCCAATTTCAAAACCAACTTCCAACCCAGCTTCCAACCCAACTTCCGACCCAACTTCCAACTTAGTTTTTAGCCCAACATCCAATCCAGCTTCCAATCCAACTTCCAACCGAACTTCCAACCCAACTTCCATCCCGACTTCCATCCTTACTTCCAACCCAGCTTCCAACCCGATTTGCAGCCCAACTCTTAGCCCAACTTCTATCCTAACTTTCAACCGAACTTCCAACCCAACTTCGATCCAAACTTCCATCCCAACTTCCATCCCAACTTCCAACCCAAATTCTAACCCAGATTTCAGCCCACCGTCCAACCCCTTTTCCAATCCAACTTCCAACCCAACTTGTAACCCAACATCCAACTCGACTTCCAACCCAACATCCGACCTAACTCCCCATCCAACTGCCATCCCTGCTTCCATCCTTACTTCCAATCCAACTTCCAACCCAACTTTCAATCCAGCTTCCACCCCAACTTCCAACCCAGATTCCAATCCAACTTTCATCCCATCTTCCATCCCAACTTCCAACCCAACTTCCAACCCAACTTCTAACCCAACATCCAAACCAAATTTCAACCCAACTTCCAACCCAGCTTCCAACCCAATTTTCAACCCAACTTCCAACCCAACTTCCAGCCCATTTTCCAATGCAAGTTCCAACCCAACTTCCAACCCAACTTCCAACCTAACTTCTATCCCAGCCGCCCTCCCAACTTCCATCCCAACATCAACCCAACTTTCAACCCAATTTCCAACCCAACTTCCAACCCAACTTTCAACCCAACTTCCAACCCAGCATCCAACCCAGCTTCGAACCCAACTTTCAACCCAACTTCCAACCTAACTTCCAGCCCAACTTCCAACCCATCTTCCAACCCAAATTGCATCCCAACACCATCCCAACTTCTAACCCAACTTCCAACCCAACTTCCAACCCAACATCCAACCCAACTTTCAACCCAATTTCGAACCCAACTTCCAACCCAACTTTCAACCCAACTTCCAACCCAACTTCCAACCCAACATCCAACCCAACTTTCAACCCAATTTCGAACCCAACTTCCAACCCAACTTTCAACCCAACTTCCATTAAAACTTCCATCCCAACGTCCACCCAATTTCCAACACAACATCCAACCCAACTTCCAACCCAAGTTCCAACCCAACTTCCCAGCCAACTTACAGCCCAACTTTCAATCCAACTTCCAACCCAAGTTCCAATCGAGCTTCCAACCTAACTTCCAACCCGACGTCCATCCCAACTTCCATCCCAACTTCCAACCCAACATCTAAACTAGCTTTCAACCCAACATCCAACGCAACTTCCAACACAACTTCCAACCCAAATTCCAACCATCATCAAACCCAACTTTCAATCCAACGTTCAACCCAACTTCCAACCCAACTTCCAATCCAACTTCCAATCCAGCTTCCAACCCAACATCCAACACACCTCCATCCCAACTTCTAAACCAACTTCCAACCCAACTTCCAACCCAACATCCAACCCACGTTCCAACCCAACTTTCAACCCAAATTCCTTCCAACGTTCAACCCAACTTCGAACCCAACTTCCAATCCAACCCTAAACCCAACGTCCAACCCAACTTTCGACCCAACGTCCATCCCAACTTCCATGCCAACTTCAAACCCAACTTCCATCCCATCTCCCATCCCAACCTCCAACCCAACTTTAAACCCAACTTCCAACCCATCTTCCATTTCAAGTTCCAACCCAACTTCCAACCCAGCTTCCAACCCAACCTTCAACCCTTATTCCAACACAACTTCCAACCTATGTTGTAACCCAGCTTCCAACCCAACTTTCAACCCAACTTCCAACCCAACTTCCAACCCAACTTCCAACCAAAATTCAAACCCAATTTCAAAACCAACTTCCAACCCAACTTCCAACCCAACTTCCGACCCAACTTCCAACCCAGTTTTCAACCTAACTTCCAATCCAGCTTCCAATCTAACTTCCAACCCAACTTCCAGCCCAACCTCCAACCCAACTTCCATCCCAACTTCCATCCTTACTTCCAACCCAACTGTAAACCCAATTTCCAACCCAACTTTCAACCCAACTTCCATTCTAAGTTTCAACCAAACTTTCAACCCAACTTCCAACCAAACTTCCATCCCAACTTCCATCCCAACTTCCAAGCCGAATTCTAACCCAAATTTCAGCCCACCTTCCAACCCAACTTCCAATCCAACTTCCAACCCAACTTGTAACCCAACATCCAACTCGACTTCCAACCCAACACCCAACCTAACTCCTTATCCAACTTCCATCCCTGCTCCCAACCCAACTTCAAACCCAACTTCCAATCCAGCGTCCAACCCATCTTCCAGCCAAGATTCCAATCCAACTTTCATCCCATCTTCCATCCTAACTTCCAACCCAACTTCCAACCCAAATTCTAACCCAACTTCCAACCCAAATTTCAACCAAACTTCCAATTCATCTTACAACCCAGTTTTCAACCCAACTTCAACCCCAACTTCCAACCCAACGTCCAACCCATTTTCTAATCCAACTTCCAACCCAACTTCCGACCCAACTTCCAACCCAAGTTCCAACCTAACTTCTATCCCAGCCACCATCCCAACTTCCATCGCAACATCAACCCAGCTTCTCACCCAACTTCCAACCCAACTTCTAACCCAACTCCCAACCCAGCATCCAACCCAGCTTCCAACCCATCTTTCAACACAACTTCCAACCCAACTTCCAACCCAACTTCCAACCCAAATTCCAACCCAACTTCCATCCCAACTCTATCCCAACTTCTAACCCAACTTTAAACGCAACTTCCAACCCAGCTTCCAACCCAACTTCCAACCCAGGTTCCAACCCAACTTCCAACCCAAGTTACAGCCCAACTTACAATCCAACTTCCCACCGCACTTCGAATCCAACTTCCAACCTAACTTCCAACCCAACTTCCATCCCAACTTCCATCCCAACTTCCAACCCAACTTCCGACCAAACTTCTAACCCAGCTTCCAACCCAACTTCCACTACAACATCCAACACAACTTCCATCCCAACTTCCAACCCATCATCAAACCCAACTTCCAATCCAACCATCAAGCCAACTTCCAGTCGAACTTCCAATCCAACTTCCAATCCAACTTCCAACCCAAAATCCAACACAACTTCCATCCCAACTTGCATCCCAACTTCCACTCCAACTTCCAACCCAACTTCCAACCAATATTCCATCCCAACTTTCAAACCAACTTACAATCCAACATTCAACCCAAATTCCAACCCACCTTCCAACCCAACCTCCAACCCAACTTCCAACCTAACTTCCATCCCAACTTCCAGTCGGGCTTCCATCCCAACTTCCAACACAACTTCCCACCCAACTTCCAACCCAGCATCCAACCCAGTTTCCAACCCAACTTTCAACCCAACTTCCAACCCAACCTCCAACTAAATTTCCAACCCAACTTCCAACCCAACTTCCAACCCAATTCCCTCCCAACTTGTAACCCAACTTCCAACCCAACTTCCAACCCAACATCCAACCAAAATTCCAACCAAACTTCCAACCCAACTTCCAACCCAACATTCAACCCAACTTCCATCCCAACTTCCATCCCAACTTCCACCCAACTTCCAATCCAACTTCCTATCCAACTTTCAACCCAACTTCCAACCCAACTCCCAACCCAACTTACAGCCCAACTTCCAATCCAACTTCCAACCCAACTTCCAATCCAACTTCTAACCTAACTTCCAACCAAACTTCCATCCCAACTTCCATCCCAACTTCCAACCCAACTTCCAACCCAACTTCTAGCGCAGATTCCAATCCAGCTTCCAACGCAACTTCCAACACAACTTCCAACCCAACTTCCAACCCATTGTCAAACACAACTTCCAATCCAACGTTCAACCCAACTTCCAACCCAACTTCCAATCTAACTTCCAATCCAACTTCCAACCAAACTTCCAACATAACTTCGATCCCAACTAGCATCCCAACTTCCAACCCAACTTCCAACCCAACTTCCAACCCAGATTCCATCCCAACTTTCAACCCAACTTACAATCCAACTTTCAATCCAGCTTCCAACTCACCTTCCAACCCAAACTCTAACCCAACTTCCAACCTAACTTCCATCCAAACTTCCAGTCCAACCTCCATCCCAACTTCCAACCCAACTTCCAACTCAACTTCCAACCCAGCATCCAACCCAGCTTCCAACCTAACTTTCAACCCAACTTCCAACCCAACTTCAAACCCAACTTCCAACCCAACTTCCATCCCAACTCCACCCCAACTTCTAACCAAACTTCCAACGCAATTTCCAACCCAAAATCCAACCCAACTTCCAACCAAACTTCCAACCCAACTTCCAACTCAACTTTCAACCCAACTTCCATCCCAATTTCCATCCCAACTTCAACCCAACTTCCAACCCAACTTCCAACCAAACTTCCAACCCAACTTCCAACTCAACTTTCAACCCAACTTCCATCCCAATTTCCATCCCAACTTCAACCCAACTTCCAACCCAACTTCCAACCCAACTTCCAACCCAAGTTCGAACCCAACTTCCAACCCAACATACAGCCCAACTTTCAATCCAACTTCCAACCCAACTTCCTATCCAACTTCCACCCTAACTTCCAACCCAACTTCCATCCGAACTTCCAACCCAAGTTCGAGCCCAACTTCCAACCCAACTTACAGCCCAACTTCCAGTCCAACGTTCAACCCAACTTCCAAACCAACTTCCAATCCAACTTCCAATCCAACTTCCAACCCAACTTCCAACACAACTTCCATCCCAACTTGCATCCCAACTTCCAACCCCATTTCCAACCCCACTTCCAACCCCGATTCCGTCCCAACATTCATCCCAACTGACAATCCAACTTTCAACCCAACTTCCAACCCACCTTCCAACCAAAACTCTAACCCAACATCCAACCTAACTTCCATCCCAACTTCGAGTCCAAACTCCATCCCAACTTCCAACCCAACTTCCAACCCAACTTCCAACCCAACTTGTATCCCAGCATCCAACCTAGGTTCCAACCTAACTTTCAACCCAACTTCCAACCCAACTTCCAACCCAACTTCCAACCCAACTTGTATCCCAGCATCCAACCTAGGTTCCAACCTAACTTTCAACCCAACTTCCAACCCAACTTCCAATCCAACTTCTAACCCAACTTTCAACCCAACTTCCATCCCAACTTCCATCCCAACTTCCAACCCAACTTCCAACCCAACTTGTATCCCAGCATCCAACCTAGGTTCCAACCTAACTTTCAACCCAACTTCCAACCCAACTTCCAATCCAACTTCTAACCCAACTTTCAACCCAACTTCCATCCCAACTTCCATCCCAACTTCCAACCCAACTTCCAACCCAACTTGTATCCCAGCATCCAACCTAGGTTCCAACCTAACTTTCAACCCAACTTCCAACCCAACTTCCAATCCAACTTCTAACCCAACTTTCAACCCAACTTCCATCCCAACTTCCATCCCAACTTCCAACCCAACTTCCAACCCAACTTGTATCCCAGCATCCAACCTAGGTTCCAACCTAACTTTCAACCCAACTTCCAACCCAACTTCCAATCCAACTTCTAACCCAACTTTCAACCCAACTTCCATCCCAACTTCCATCCCAACTTCCAACCCAACTTCCAACCCAACTTGTATCCCAGCATCCAACCTAGGTTCCAACCTAACTTTCAACCCAACTTCCAACCCAACTTCCAATCCAACTTCTAACCCAACTTTCAACCCAACTTCCATCCCAACTTCCATCCCAACTTCCAACCCAACTTCCAACCCAACTTGTATCCCAGCATCCAACCTAGGTTCCAACCTAACTTTCAACCCAACTTCCAACCCAACTTCCAATCCAACTTCTAACCCAACTTTCAACCCAACTTCCATCCCAACTTCCATCCCAACTTCCAACCCAACTTCCAACCCAACTTGTATCCCAGCATCCAACCTAGGTTCCAACCTAACTTTCAACCCAACTTCCAACCCAACTTCCAATCCAACTTCTAACCCAACTTTCAACCCAACTTCCATCCCAACTTCCATCCCAACTTCCAACCCAACTTCCAACCCAACTTCCAACCCAGCATCCAACCCAGCTTCCAACCCAACTTTCAACCCAACTTCCAATCCAACTTCCAAACCAATTTCCAACCCAACTTCCAACCTTACTTCCATCCCAACTCCATCCCAACTTCTTGTCCAACTTCCAACCCAACTTCCAACCCAACATCCACCCCAACTTCCAACCCAACTTCTAACCCAACTTCCAACCCAACATTCAACCCAACTTCCATCCAAACTTCCATCCCAACTTCCACCCAATTTCCAACCAAACTTCCAACCCAACTTCCAACCCAAGTTCCAACCCAACTCCCAACCCAACCT
Organism: Penium margaritaceum; assembly: GCA_023375785.1. Classification (NCBI taxonomy): domain Eukaryota; kingdom Viridiplantae; phylum Streptophyta; class Zygnematophyceae; order Desmidiales; family Peniaceae; genus Penium; species Penium margaritaceum. The sequence goes on from SZWC01000482.1 coordinate 105,428, forward strand.
ACAGCCCAACTTCCAAGCCAACTTCCAACCCAACTTCCAATCCAACTTCTAACCTAACTTTCAACCCAACTTCCATCCCAATTTCCAACCCAACATCCAACCCAACTTCCAACTTAACTTCTAGCCCAGCTTCCAACCCAGCATCCAGCGCAACTTCCAACACAACTTCCAACCCAACTTCCAACCCACCATCAAACCCAACTTCCAATCCAATGTTCAACCCAACTTCCAACCCAACTTCCAATCCAACTTACAATCCAACTTTCAACCCAACTTCCAACCCACCTTCCAACCCAAACTCCAACCCAACTTCAAACCTAACTTCCATCCCAACTTCCAGTCTAACTTTCATCCCAACTTCCAACCCAACTTCCAACCCAACTTCCAACCCAGCATCCAGCTCAGCTTCCAACCTCACTTTCAACCCAACTTCCAACCCAACTTCCAACCCAACTTCCAACCCAACTTCCAACCCAACTTCCAACCCAACATCCAACCCAACTTCCAACCCAAGTTCCAACCCAACTTCCAACCCAACTTCCAACCCAAGTTCCAACCCAACTTCCAACCCAACATTCAACCCAACTTCCATCCCAACTTCCATCCCAACTTTCACCCAATTTCCAACCCAACTTCCAACCCAACTTCCAATCCAACTTCCAAACCAAATTCCAACCCAACTTCCAACCCAACTTACAGCCCAACTTCCAATCCAACTTCCAACTCAACTTCCAATCCAACTTCCAACCTAACTTCCAATCCGACTTCCATGCTAACTTCCAACCCAAGTTCCAACCCAACTTCCAACCCAACTTATAGCCCAACTTCCAATCAACCGTTCAACCCAACTCCCAACCCAACTTCCAATCCAACTTCCAATCCAACTTCCAACCCAGCTTCCAACATAACTTCCATCCCAACTTGCATCCCAACTTCCAACCCAGCTTCCTACCCAACTTCCAACGCAGATTCCATCCCAACTTTAAGCCCAACTTACAATCCAACTTTCAACCCAACTTCCAACCCACCTTCCAACCCAACCTCCAACTCAACTTCCAACCTAACTTCCATCCCAACTTCCAGTTCAACTTCCATCCCAACTTCCAACCCAACTTCCAACCCAAGTTCCAACCCAGCATCCAACCCAGCTTCCAACCCAACTTTCAACCCAACTTCCAACCCAACTTCCAACCCAACTTCCAACCCAATATCAACCCAAATTCCACCCAAATTCCAACCCAACATGCAACACGACATCCAGCCCAACTTCCAACTCAGCATACAACCCAGCTTCCGACCCAACATTCAACCCAACTTCCAACCCAACTTCCAATCCAGCTTCCAACCCAACTTCCAATCCAACTTCCATCCCAACTTCGAACCCAACTTTCAACCCAACTTCCAGCCCAACTTCTAAGCCAATGTCCAACCCAACTTCCAACCCAACTTCAAACCCAACTTCCATCCCAACTCCATCTTATCTTCTAACCCAACTTCCAACCCAACTTCCAGTCCAACTTCCAACCCAATTTCCAATCCAACTTCCTACATAACTTCCAACCCAACTTCCATCCCAATTTCCACCCAACTTCCAACCCAACTTCCAATCCAGCTTCCAACCCAACTTCCAATCCAACTTCCTACCTAACTTCCAACCCAACTTCCATCCCAATTTCCACCCAACTTCCAACCAAACTTCCAACCCAACTTCCAACCCAAGTTCCAACATAACTTCCAACCCAACTTCCATCCCAACTTCCATCCCAACTTCCAACCCAACTTCCAACCCAACTTCTAAGCCACCTTCCAACCCAACTTCCAACGCAACTTCCAACACAACTTTCAATCCAACTTCGAACCCATCATCAAACACAACTTCCAATCCAACGTTCAACCCAACTTCCAACCCAAATTCCAACCCAACTTCCAGTCCAACTTCCAACCCAATTTCCAATCCAACTTCCTACATAACTTCCAACCCAACTTCCATCCCAACTTCCATCCCAACTTCCAATCCAACTTCCAACCCAACTTCTAACCCACTTTCCAACCCAACTTCCAACACAACTTCCAAGACAACTTTCAATGCAACTTCGAACCCATCATCAAACACAAATTCCAATCCAACTTTCAATGCAACTTCCAACCCAACTTCCAATCCAACTTCCAATCCAACTTCCAACCCAACTTCCAACACAACTTCCATCCCAACTTGCATCCCAACTTCCAACCCAACTTCTAACCCAACTCCCAACCCAACGTCCAACTCAAATTCCAACCGAACTTCCAACCCAACTTCCAACCCAGATTCCATCCCAACTTTCAACCCAAAGTACAATCAAGTTTCCAACCCAACTTCCAACCCACCTTCCAACCCCACCTCCTGTTGGAATGATGCTCCTCACCATGGCAGGAGTGACTCCAAAAAGGAACACCATAAAGACAAGCCAAGGTGGCTTAGTGGTTAATGGTGTCCACCTCTAGAGGCAGGGGCCTGGGCTCAAGTCCTACAAGATGAAATTATGCCCTGCCTCAAGGGAGGTGGAATGTAGATGCCAGGAAGCTAGCTCAACCTCTAGAGTTCCTCTTTTAGTTTCTATAAGGCCAGGTGAGGGTCCAGGAAGGTGGCACACCTTCTAGAAGGGGTGACTTGTCCCACAAGGCATCTAGAGGTGTCTTGGTCTTCTGGACACCTTCCCTCCTACTAGAAGCAAGCTGAGGAATCTAGGAAGGGGCAGAAGCTTCTAGAGAAGGGAAGGGATGACTTCCCAGGTGGGAAAAGGACAGCCTACCAAGGAGCACTCTAGAAGCCATAGATTCTGCTAGGAAGCTCCAAATCTGGCATGCTTTGGTGTTCTGAAAAGCTTCGAACAGTGGCTATAAAATGCCACTGCTTGTGGGCCTTGATCAAATTTACATTCCCGTTCAATTGAGGCCAAAAACCAATGCCTCAATCTCTGACCAGTTTTCTGCCATCCTTGGAACCAGTTGCCTCCACTGTTTCAGTCTCTCCAAAAACAGTTGGTGGTGTGAACCAGCCACTGCTAGGGACCCTCCAGGGTGCACACTCACCCTCAGGCCAACACCTCCAACCCAACTTCCAACCTAACTTCCATCCCAACTTCCAGTCCAACTTCCATCCCAACTTCCAACCCAACTTCCAACCCAACCTCCAACCAAGCATCCAACCCAGCTTCCAACCCAACTTTCAACCCAACATCCAACCCAACTTTTAACCCAACTTCCAACACAAATTTCAGCCCGACTCCCAACCCAGCTTCCAACCCAGTTTTCAATCCAACTTCCAACCCAACGTCCAACCTGTTTTCTAATCCAACTTCCAACCCAGCTTCCAACCCAACTTCCAACCCAACTTCCAACCTAACTTCTCCCAACCGCCATCTCAACTTCCATCCGAACTTCCAACCCAACTTCCAACCCAACTTTCAACCCAACTTCCAACTCAACTCCCAACCCAACTTCCAGCCTAGCATTGAACCAAACATTCAAACCAACTTCCAGCCCAACTTCCAGCCCAACTTCCAACCCAAATTCCAACCCAACTACCAACCCAAGTTCCATTCCAACTCAATCTGAACTTCTAACCCAACTTCCAACCCAACTTCCAACCCAACATCCAACCCAACTGCCAACCCAACTTCCAACCCCACTTCCAACCCAACTCCAACCCAACTTCCATCCATCTTCCATGCCAACTTCCACCCAACTTCCAACCCCACTTCCAACCCAACTTCCAACCCAACTCCAACCCAACTTCCATCCATCTTCCATGCCAACTTCCACCCAACTTCCAACCCCACTTCCAACCCAACTTCCAACCCAAGTTCCAACCCAACTTCCAGCCCAACTTATAGCCCAACTTCCAATCAAACTTCCAACCCAACTTCCAATCCAACTTCCAACCTAACCTCCAACCCAACTTCCATCCCAAGTTCCAACCCAACTTCCAACCCAACTTCTAACCAACATTCCAACCCAACTTCCAACGCATCTTCCTAGACGACTTTCAACCCAACTTCCAGCCCATCATCCAACCCAACTTCCAATCCAACGTTCAACCCAACTTCCAACCCAACTTCCAATCCCACTTCCAATCCAACTTCCAACCCAACTTCCAACACAACTTCAATCCCAACATGCATCCCAACTTCCAACCCAACTTCCAACCCAACTCCCAACCCAACATCCAACCCAAATTCCAATTCAACTTCCAGCCCACCATCCAACCCAACTTCAAACCCAACTCCAATCCAATTTCCAATCCAGCATCCAACCCAGCTTTCAACTTGGGTTGGAAGTTGGGTTAAATGTTAGGTTGGAAGTTGAGTTGGAAGTTGGGTTGTAAGTTGGGTTGGAAGTTGGGTTGGAAGTTGGGTTGGAAGTTGGGTTGGAAGTTGGGCTGGAAGTTGGACTGGGAGTTGGGATGGAAGTAGGGATGAAAGTTGGGTTGGAAGTTGGGTTGGATGTTGGGTATGATGTTGTATTGGAAGTTGACTTGGAAGTTGGGTTGTAAGTTGCGTTGGAGGTTGGGTTGGCAGTTGGATTGGAAGTTGGGTTAGAAGTTGGATTATCAGTTGGGTTGGAAGTTGGGCTGGAAACTGGGTTGGAAGTTGGGTTGGAAGTTGGGATGAAGTTTGAGATGGAACTTGGGTTGGAAGTTGAGTTGAAATTTGGGTTGGAAGTTAGGATGGAAATAAGAATGGAAGTTTGGTTGGATGCTGGATTGGAAGCTGGATTGGAAGTTGGGTTGGAAGTTGGGTTCGAAGTCAGGTTGAAAGTTGGGTAGGAAGCTGGGTTAGAACTTGGGTTGGAAGCTAGGTTGGAAGTTGGGATGAAAATTGGGATCAAGGTTGGGATGGAAGTTGGGTTTGAAGTTGGGTTTGAAGTTGGGTTGGAAGTGGGGCTGGAAGTTGGGTTGGAAGTTGAATTGGAAGTTGGATTGGAAGTTGGGTTGGAAGTTGGGCTGGATGTTGGGCTGGAAAATGAGATGGACTTTGGGTTGGATGTTGGGTTGGAAGTGTGATTGGAAGTTTTGTCGGAAGTTGGGTTTGAAGTTGGGTTGGAAGCTCGGTTGGAAGCTCGGTTGGATGCTGGGTTGGAAGTTGGGTTGGAATTTGGGTTGCAAGTTGGGTTGGAAGTTGTGTTGAAAGCCGCGTTGAAAGTTGGGTGGGAAGCTGGGTTGGAAGCTGTGTTAGAAGTTGGGTTGAAAGTTGGATTGGAAGTTTGGTTGGAAGTTGGGATGGAAGTTGGGTTGGAAGTTGGGCTGGAAGTTGAGATGAAAGTTGGGATGAAAGTTGGGTTGGAAATTGGGTTGGAAGTTGGGCTGGAAGTTGAGTTAGAAGTTGGGTTGGAAGCAGGATTGGAGGTCGGGTTGGAATTTGGGTTGGAAGTTTGGTTAGAAGTTGGGTTAGAAGGTGTGTTTGAAGCTGGGTTGGAAGTTGGGATGGAAGTTGGGATGGAAGTTGGGTTGGAAGTTGGGTTGGACGTTGGGTTGAAATTTGGGTTGGATATTGGTTTGGAAGTTGGCTTGGAAGTTGGGTTGAAAGTTGGGTTGGAAGATGGGGTGGAAAATTGGTTAGAATTTGGGTTGGAAGTTGGGTTGGAAGCTGGTTTGGAAGTTGGGTTGGAAGTTGGGTTGGAAGTTGGGTTGGATGTTGGGATGGAGTTTGGGTTGGAAGTTGGGTTGGAAATTGGGTTGGAAGTTGGGTTGGAAGTTGGGATGGAAGTTGGGATGAAAGTTGCGTTGGAAGTTTGGCTGGAAGTTTGGCTAGATGTTGGGTTGGATGATGAGTTGGAAGTTGGATTGGAGGTTGGGTTGGAAGTTGGGTTCGAAGTTCGGTTGGAAGTTGGGTTGGAATTTGCGTTGGATGTTGGGTTGGATGTTGGGTTGGAAGATGGAATGAAAATTGGGATGAAAGTTGGGTCCGAAGTTGGGTTGACGGTTGGGTTGGAAGTTGGGTTGGAAGTTGGATTAGAATTTGGATTGGAAGTTGGGTTGAAAGCTGGGTTGGAAGCTGGGTTGGAAGCTGGGGTGGAGGTTGCGTTGGAATTTGGGTTGGACGTTGGGTTAAGAATTGGGTTGGAAGTTGGGTTGGAAGTTCGGATGGAGTTTGGGATGGAAATGGGGTTGGAATTTGGGTTGGAAGTTGGGTTGGAAGTTGGGATGGAAATGAGGATCAAAGTTTGGTTGGATGTTGGGTTGGAAGTTGGACTGGAAGTTGGGCTGGACGTTGGGTTTGAAGTTGGGTTGAACGTTGGGTTGGAAAGTGGGTTGGATGCTGGGTTGGAAGTTGTGTTGGAATTTGGGTTGGATGTTGAGTTGAAAGTTGGGTTGGAAGTTGGGTTAGAAGTTGGGTTAGAAGCTAGGTTGGATGTTGGGATGGAAGTTGGGATGAAGGTTGGGATGGAAGTTGGGTTGGAAGATGGGTTTGAAGTCGGGTTGGAAGTTGGGTTGTAAGTCGGGTTGGAAGCTGAATTGGAAGTTGTGTTGGAAGTAGGGTTGGATGTGGGGTTGGAAAATGGGATGGATTTTGGTTTGGATGTTGGGTTGGAAGTTGGATGGGAACTTGGGTCGGAAGTTGGGTTTGAAGTTGGGTTGTCAATTGGGTTGGAAGTTGGGTTGGATGCTGGGTTGGATGTTGGGTTGAAAGCTTGGTTGGAAGCTGGGTTGGAAGCTGGGTTAGAAGTTGGGATGGAAGTTGGGATGAAAGTTGGGTTGGAAGATGGGTTAAAAGTTGGGCTGAAAATTGAATTAGAAGTTGGGTTGGAAGTTGGACTGGAGGTTGGGTTGGAAATTGGGCTGGAAGTTGGGTTCAAAGTTTGGTTGGAAGTTGGGTTGGAAGTTGGGATGGAAGTTGGGTGGGAAGTTGGGTTGGAAGTTGGGTTGGAACTTCCAACCCAACTTCAAACCCAACTTCCAACCCAACTTCCAACCCAACTTCCAATCCAAATTCCAACCCAACTTCCAACCCAACTTCTAATCCAGCTTCCAACTCAACTCTCAACCCAACTTCCAACCGAACATCCAACGAAACATCCAACCCAACTTCCAACCCAACTTCCAACCCAACTTCCAACCAAACTTCCAACCGAACTTGCAACCAAACTCCCATCCCAACTTCCATCCCAAATTCCAACCTAAATTCCAACCCAACTGCCAACCCACGTTTCAACCCAACTTCCAACCCAGCTTCCAACTTAGCTTTCAGCCCTACTTCCAACCCAATTTCCAATCCAACTTCCAACTCAACTTCCAAGAAAACTTCCAACCCAACTTCCATCCCAACTTCCATCCCAACATCCAACCCAACTTCCAACCCAACATCGAGCCCAACTTGCAACCCAAATTCCAACCCAACTTCGAACTTATCTTCCAACCCAGATTCCATCCCAAGTTACAGCCCAACTTCCAACCCAACGTCCAATCCAACTTCCAACCCAATTTCCAGCCCAGCTTCCATCCCACCTCCATCCCAACTTCCAACTCAGCTTCTAACCCAACGTCCAGTCCAACATCCAATTCAACTTCCAGCCCAACTTCCAACACAACTTTGAACCCAACTTTCAACCCAACTTCCAACCCAACTTCCAACCCAACTTGCATCCCAACTTCCATCCCAACTTCAAACCCAACTTCCAGCCCAACTTCCCTCCCATCATCCATCCCAACTTCCAACCCAACTTCCAACCCATTTTCCAACCCATCTTCCAACCCAACTTCCAACCTAACTTCCAACCCAACGTCCAACCCAACTTCCAACACAACTTCCAACCCAGCTTTGAACCCATCTTCCAAATCAACTTCCAACCCAACGGTAAACCCAACTTTTAACCCAACTTCCAGCCCAACTTACAACCCAGCCTCAGTCCCAACTTCCATCCCAACTTCAAACCCAACTTCGATCCCAGCTTCCCTCCAATCATCCAACCAAACTTTGAACCCAATTTCCAACCCAACTTCCAACCCAATTTCCAACCCAACTTCCAACCCAGCTTCTAAAACCGCTTCCAATCCAGCTTTCAACCCAACTTCCAACCCAACTTCCCATCCGACTTTGAACCAAACGTCCAATCCAACTTCCAACCCAACTTCCACCCCAACTTCCAACCCAACTTCCAACCCAGTTTCGATCCCAACTTCCATCCCAACTTCCTACCCGACTACCATCCCAACTTTCTACCCCAGTTCTTACCCAACTTCAACTCAACTTCCAACCCAACTTCCAACCCAAATTTCAACCCAACTTCCAATTCAACTTCCAACACAACGTCCAACCCAACTTCCCACCCAACTTCTAGCCCAACTTCCAACTCAGCTTCTAACCCAACTTCCATCCCAACTCAAAACCCAACTTCAATCCTAACATCCTTCCAACATCCAACCCAACTTCCAACCCACCTTCCAACCCGACTTCCAACCCGACTTCCAACCCAAATTCCAACCCAACATCAAACCCAACTTCCATCCCAACGTCCATGCAAATTTACAACCCAACGTCCAACCCAACTTCCAACCCACGTTCCAACCCAACTTCCAACCCAGCTCCCGACCCAACTTTCAACCCAAATTCCAACCCAATTACCAACACAACATCCAGCCCAATTTCCAACCCAACTTCCAACCCAACTTCCATCCCAACTTCCATCCCAACTTCCAACCAGGCTTCCAACCCAATTTCCAGCCCAACTTCCAACCCAACTTCAAACCCAACTTCCAATCCAACTTCCAACCAAACTTCTTTCACTTATTCCATCCGAACTTACAACCCAACATCCAACCCAACATCCAACCCAACATCCAACCCAACAACCAACCCAACTCCGACCCAGCTTCCAACCCAGCTTCCAACCCAACTTCCAACCCAACTTCCAACCCAACTTTGAACCCAACTTCTAACTCAAATTCCAATCCAACGGTCAACCCAACTTCCAATCCAACTTCCAACCCAACTTCCAACCCAACTTCCATCCAAACTTCCATCCCAACTTCAAACCCAACTTCCAGCCCAACCTTCCTCACATCAACAAACCCAACTTCCAACCCAACTTCCAACCCAACTTCCAACCCAAATTTCAACCCAAGTTATAACCCAGTTTCTAACCCAGCTTCCAACCCAGCTTTCAACCCAACTTCGAACCCAACTTCCATCCCAACTTCCAGCCTAATTTCCAGCCCGACTTCCAACCCAACATTCAATCCAACTTCCAACCCAACTTCCATCTTAACATCCAACCCAATTTCCAACCCAGCTTCCAACTCATTTTCCAACGCACGTTCCAACCCAACTTCCAATCCAGCTTCCAACCCAACTTTGAACCCAACTTCCAAACCAACTTCCAACCCAACTTCCAACCCAACTTCCACCCAACTTCAATCCCAACTTGCAACCCAACTTACAACCAAACTTCCAACCCAGCATACAACCCAGCTTCCAACAAAACTTTTAATCCAACTTTCAACTCAATTTCCAACCCAACGTCCCACCCAACTTCCAACCCAACTTCCAACCCAACATCCAACCCAACTTCCAACCCAACTTCCAACCCAAATTCCAACCCAACTTCCACTTCAACTTCAAACACAACTTCCATCCCAACTTCCATCCCAACATCCAACCCAATTTCCAACCCAACTTCCAACCCAACTTCCAACGCAACTTCCAACCCCACTTCCAATCCAACATCCAACCCAACATCCAGCCCAACTTCCATCCCAATTTCCAATCCAACTTCCAATCCAACTTCCAACCCAACTTCTAACCCAAGTTCAAACCCAACATCCAACGAAACTTTCAACCCAACTTCCAATCCAACTTCCAACCCAACTTCCAACCCAACTTCCAACATAACTTCCAACCTAACGTCCATCATAAATTCCATCCCAACTTCCATCCCAACTTCCAACCCAGCGTCCAACCCAACTTCCATCCCCACTTCCCTCCCAACATCCAACCCAACTTCCAACCCAACTTCCAACCCAAACTCCAACCCAACTTCCAACCCAACTTCCAATCCAACTTCCAACCCATAGTCCATCCCAACATTCAACCCAACTTTCAATCCGACTTCCATCCCAGCTTCCAACACAGCTTCCAACCCAGCCTCCTACCCTACTTCCAACCTAGCTTCCATCCCAACTTCGTACCCAACTTCCATCCCAACTTCCAACCCAAAATCGACCCCAACTTCCAGCCCAACTTTCAACCTAACTTCCATCCCATCCTCAATCCCAGCTTCCATCCCCACTTCCAACCCATCTGTCAACCCAACTTCCAACCCAACTTCCAACCCAACTTCCAACCCAACTTCCAACCCAACTTCCAACCCAACT
>SZWC01000482.1:117120-148209 GCA_023375785.1 Penium margaritaceum
TTCCAACCCAAAATCGACCCCAACTTCCAGCCCAACTTTCAACCTAACTTCCATCCCATCCTCAATCCCAGCTTCCATCCCCACTTCCAACCCATCTGTCAACCCAACTTCCAACCCAACTTCCAACCCAACTTCCAACCCAAATTCCAACCCAACTTCCAACCCAGCATCCAGCCCAGCTTCCAACCCAACTTCCAACCCAAATTCCAACCCAACATCCAATCCAACTTCCAACCCAACTCCCAGCCCAGCTTACATCCTAACTTTCATCCCACCTTTCTCCCAACTTCCAACCCAGCTTCCAACCCAACTTCCAAACCAACATCTAACTCAACGTTCAACCCAACTTCCATCCCAACATCCAACCCAACTTCCAACCCAACTTCAAACCAACTTCCAACCGAATTTCCAACTAAACTTCCAACCCAACTATGAACCCAAATCCAACTCAACTTCCAACCTAACAGTCAACCCAACTTCCAACCCAACTTCCAACCCAACATCCAACCCAACTTCCAACGCAACTTCCATCCCAACTTCAAACCCAACTCCCATGCCTACTTCCATCCCACCATCCAACCCAACTTCCAACCCAACTTCCAACCCAACTTCCAACTCAACTTCCAACCCAACTTCCAACCCAGCTTCTAGCCCAGCTTCCAACCCAACTTTGAACCCAACTTCCAATCCGAATTCCAACCCAACTTCCAACCCAACTTCCAATCCAATTTCCAACCCATCTTCCATCCCAACTTCCATCCCAACTCCCAGCCCAACTTCCAACCAAACTTCCAATCCAACTTCCAACCCAACTTCCAACCGAACTTCCGACCAAACTTCCAACCCAGCTCTTAACCCCGCTTCCAACCCAACTTTCAACCCAGCTTCCAACCCAACTTCCAACCCAACTTCCAACCCAACTTCCAACCCAACTTCCAACCGAACTTCCGACCAAACTTCCAACCCAGCTCTTAACCCCGCTTCCAACCCAACTTTCAACCCAGCTTCCAACCCAACTTCCAACCCAACTTCCAACCCAACTTCCAACCCAACTTCAAACCCAACTTGCAACCCAACTTCCAACCGAACTTCCAACCCAGCATACAACCCAGCTTCCAACCAAACTTTCAATCCAACTTCCAACTCAACTTCCAACGCAACATCCAACCCAACCTCCAACCCAACTTCCAACCCAACATCCAACCCAACTTCCAACCCAACTTCCCATCCAACTTTGAACCAAACGTCCAATCCAACTTCCAACCCAACTTCCACCCCAACTTCCAGCCCAACTTCCAACCCAGTTTCGATCCCAAATTCCATCCCAACTTCCTACCCGACTACCATCCCAACTTTCTACCCCAGTTCTTACCCAACTTCAACTCAACTTCCAACCCAAATTCCAACCCAACTTTCAACCCAACTTCCAATTCAACCTCCAACACAACGTCCAACCCAACTTCCCGCGCAAATTCTAGCCCAACTTCCAACTCAGCTTCTAACCCAACTTCCATCCCAACTTCAAACCCAACTTCAATTCTAACATCCTCCCAACATCCAACCCAACTTCCAACCCACCCTCCAACCCGACTTCCAACCCGACTTCCAACCCAAATTCAAACCCAACATCAAACCCACCTTCCATCCCAACTTCCATGCAAATTTACAACCTAACTTCCAACCCAACTTCCAACCCACGTTCCAACCCAACTTCCAACCCAGCTTCCAACCCAACTTTCAAGCCAACTTCCAACCCAATTACCAACACAACATCCAGCCCAACTTCCTACCCAACTTCCAACCCAACTTCCATCCCAACTTCCATCCCAACTTCCAACCAGACTTCCAACCCAATTTCCAGCCCAACTTCATACCCAACTTCCAACCCAACTTCCAATCCAACTTCCAACCAAACTTCTATCCCAGATTCCATCCCAACTTACAACCCAACATCCAACCCAACATCCATCCCAACATCCAACCCAACATCCAACCCAACTCCAACCGAGCTTCCAACCCAGCTTCCAACCCAACTTCCAACCCAACTTCCAACCCAACTTTGAACCCAACTTCTAACTCAAATTCCAATCCAACGGTCAACCCAACTTCCAATCCAACTTTCAACCCAACTTCCAACCCAACTTCTATCCAAACTTGCATCCCAACTTCAAACCCAACTTCCAGCCCGAGTTTCCTCACATCAACGAACCCAACTTCCAACCAAACTTCCAACCCAACTTCCAACCCAACTTCCAACCCAACTTATAAACCAGTTTCTAACCCAGCTTCCAACCCAACTTCCAACCAAAATTCCAAACCAGTTTCCAACCCAACTTTCAACCCAACTTCGAACCCAACTTCCCATCCAACTTCCAACCCAGCTTTTAACCCAAATTCCAACCCAACTTCCATCCCAACTTCCAGCCCAACTTCCAGCCTGACTTCCAACCCAACTTTCAATCCAACTTCCAATCCAACTTCCATCTTAACATCCAACCCAATTTCCAACCCAGCTTCCAACTCATTCTCCAACCCACGTTCCAACCCAACTTCCAATCCAGCTTCCAACCCAACTTTCAACCAAACTTCCAACCCAACTTCCAACCTAACTTCCAACCCAAATTCCAACCCAACTTCAAACCCAACTTGCAACCCAACTTCCAACCCAACTTCCAACCCAGCATACAACCCAGCTTCCAACCAAACTTTTAATCCAACTTCCAACTCAATTTCCAACCCAACGTCCAACCCAACTTCCAACCCAACTTCCAACCCAAAATCCAACCCAACATCCAACCCAACTTCCAACCCAAATTCCAACCCAACTTCCAATCCAACTTCCAACTCAATTTCCAACCCAACGTCCAACCCAACTTCCAACCCAACTTCCAACCCAAAATCCAACCCAACATCCAACCCAACTTCCAACCCAAATTCCAACCCAACTTCCACTTCAACTTAAAAAAAAACTTCCATCCCAACTTCCATCCCAACATCCAACCCAATGTCCAACCCAACTTCCAACCCAACTTCCAACGCAACTTCCAACCCCACTTCCAATCCAACATCGAACCCAACATCCAACCCAACATCCATCCCAACTTCCAATCTAACTTCCAATCCAACTTCCAAACCAAATTCTAACCCAGGTTCAAACCCAACATCCAACGTAACTTTCAACCCAACTTCCAATCCAACTTCTAACCCAACTTCCAACCCAACTTCCAACATAACTTCCAACCTAACTTCCATCCTAAACTCCATCCCAACTTCCAACCCAACTTCCAACCCAGCGTCCAACCCAACTTCCATCCCCACTTCCCTCCCAACTTCCAACCCAACTTCCAACCCAACTTCCAACCCAAACTCCAACCCAACTTCCAACCCAACTTCCAATCCAACTTCCAGCCCAGAGTCCATCCCAATGTTCAACCCAACTTCCAATCCATCTTCCATGCCAGATTCCAACCCAGCTTCCAACCCAACCTCCTACCCTACTTCCAACCTAGCTTCCATGCCAACTTCGTGCCCAACTTCCATCCCAACTTCCAACCCAAAATCCACCCCAACTTCCAGCCCAACTTTCGACCTAACTTCCATCCCAACCTCCATCCCAACTTCCATCCCAACTTCCAACCCATCTGTCAACCCAACTTCCAACCCAACTTCCAACCCAACTTCCAACCCAAATTCCAACCCAAATTCCAACCCAGCATCCAACCCAGCTTCCAACCCAACTTCCAACCCAGATTCCAACCCAACATCCAATCCAACTTCCAACCCAACTTCCAACCCAACTTCCATCCTAGCTTTCATCCCACCTTTCTCCCAACTTCCAACCCAGTTTCCAACCCAACTTCCAAACCAACATCTAACTCAACGTTCAACCCGACCTCCATCCCAAAATCCAACCCAACTTCCAACCCAACTTCCAACCAACTTCCAACCCAATTTCCAACCAAACTTCCAACCCAAGTATGAACCCAAATCCAACTCAACTTCCAACCTAACAGTGAACCCAACTTCCAACTCAACTTCCAACCCAACATCCAACCCAACTTCCAACCCAACTTCCATCCCAACTTCAAACCCAACTCACATCCCAACTTCCATCCCACCATCCAACCCAACTTCCAACCCAACTTCCAACCCAACTTCCAACTCAACTTCAAACCCAACTTCCAACCCAGCTTCTAACCCAGCTTCCAACCCAATTTTGAACCCAACTTCCAATCCAAATTCCAACCCAACTTCCAACCCAACTTCCAATCCAACTTCCAACCCATCTTCTATCCCAACTTCCATTTCAACTTCCAGCCCAACTTCCAACCCAACTTCCAATCCAACTTCCAACCCAACTTCCAACCGAACTTCCAACAAAACGTCCAACCCAGCGCTTAACCCCGCTTCCAACCCAATTTTCAACCCAGATTCCAACCCAACTTCCAATTCAATTTCCAACCCAACTTCCAACCCAACTTCAATCCCAACTTGCAACCCAACTTCCAACCCAACTTCCAACCCAGCATACATCCCAGCTTCCAACCAAACTTTCAATCCAACTTCCAACTCAACTTCCAACCCAACGTCCAACCCAACTTCCAACCCAACTTCCAACCCAACATCCAACCCAACTTCCAACCCAACTTCCAACCCAACTTCCAACCCAAATTCCAACCCAACTTCCACTTCAACTTCAAATACAACTTCCATCCCAACTTCCATCCCAACATCCAACCCAATGTCCAACCCAACTTCCAACCCAACTTCCAACGCAATTTCCAACCCCACTTCCAATCCAACATCCAACCCAACATCCAGCCCAACTTCCATCCCAACTTCCAATCCAGCTTCCAATTCAACTTCCAACCCGACTTCTAACCCAAGTTCAAACCCAACATCCAACCTAACTTTCAACCCAACTTCCAATCCAACTTCCAACCAACTTCTAACCCAACTTCCAACCTAACTTCCAACCCAACTTCCATCCTAAATTCAATCCCAACTTCAAACCCAGCTTCCAATCCAACTTCCATCCCCACTTCCCTCCCAACTTCCAACCCAACTTCTAACCCAACTTTTAGCCCAAATTCGAGCCCAACTTCCAACCCAACTTCCAATCCAACTTCCAACCCAGAGTCCATCCCAACATTCAACCCAACTTCCAATCCAACTTCCATCCCAGCTTCCAACCCAGCATCCAACCGAACCTCCTATCCTACTTCCAACCTAACTTCCATCCCAACTTTGTGCACAACTTCCATCCCAACTTCCAACCTAACTTCCATCCCAACTTTGTGCACAACTTCCATCCCAAATTCCAACGAAACTTCCAACCCAACTTCCAACCCAACTTCCAACCACACTTCCAACCTAACTTCCAACCCAGCGTCCAACCCATTTTCTAATCCAACTTCCAACCCAAAATCCACCCCAACTTCCAGCCCAACTTTCAACCTAACTTCCATCCCAACCTCCATTCCACTTTCCATCCCAACTTCCAACCCAACTTTCAACCCAACTTCCAACCCAACGTCCAACCCAACTTCCAACCCAAATTCCAACCCAACTTCCAACCCAGCATCCAACCCAGCTTCCAACCCAACTTCCAACCCAACTTTCAACCCAACTTCCAACCCAACGTCCAACCCAACTTCCAACCCAACTTCCAACCCAACTTCCAACCCAGCATCCAACCCAGCTTCCAACCCAACTTCCAACCCAAATTCCAACCTAACATCCAATCCAACTTCCAACCCAACTTCCAACGCAACTTCCATCCTAACTTTCATACCACCTTTCTCCCAACTTCCAACCCAACTTCCAACCCAACTTCCAAACTAACATGTAACTCAACTTTCAACCCAACTTCCATCCCAATATCCAACCCAACTTCCAACCCAATTTCCAACCAACTTCCAACCCAATTTCCAACCAAACTTCCAACCCAACTATGAATCCAACTTCAACCTCAACATCCAACCTAACAGTCAACCCAACGTCCAACCCAACTTCCAACCCAACATCCAACCCAACTTCCAACCCAACTTCCATCCCAACTTCAAACCCAACTCCCATCCCAACTTCCATCCCACCATCCAACCCAACTTCCAACCCAACTTCCAACCCAACTTCCAACTCAACTTCCAACCAAACTTCCAACCCAGCTTCTAACCCAGCTTCCAACCCAACTTTCATTCCAACTTCCAATCCAAATTCCAACCCAACTAACAACCCAACTTCCAATCCAACTTCCAACCCATCTTCCATCCCAACTTCCATCCCAATTTCCAGCCCAATTTCCAACCCTACTTCCA
This sequence comes from Penium margaritaceum, assembly GCA_023375785.1. Lineage (NCBI taxonomy): Eukaryota > Viridiplantae > Streptophyta > Zygnematophyceae > Desmidiales > Peniaceae > Penium > Penium margaritaceum. The sequence continues at coordinate 123,438 of SZWC01000482.1, forward strand.
ATCCAACTTCCAACCCAACTTCCAACCAAACTTCCAACCAAACTTCCAACCCAGCTTCTAACCCCGCTTCCAACCCAACTTTCAACCCAGCTTCCAACCCAACTTGCAACCCAACTTCCAATCCAACTTCAAACCCAACTTCCAACCCAACTTCCATCCCACCTCCATCCCCACTTCCAACCCAACATCAAACCTAACTCTCAACCAAACGTCAAACCACACTTCCAACCCAAATTCCACCCCAACTTCCAACCCAACTTCCAACCCAACTTTGAACCCAACTTCCAACTCAACTTCCAATCCAACGTTCAACCCAATGTCGAACCCAACTTCCAGCCCAACTTCCAACCCAAATTCCAAACCAACTTCCAACCCAATTTCCAGCCCAACTTCCAACCCATATTCCATCCCATTTTTCAACCCAACTTCCAATCCAACTTCTAACCCAACTTCCAACCCAACCTCCAACCCAACATCCAGCCCAACTTCCAACATAACTTCCATCCCAACATCCAGCCCAACTTCCTTCCCAACTTCCAACCCAACTTCCAACCCAACTTCCAACCGAAATTCAAACCCAACTTCCAACCCAAACAACAACCCAACTTCCAACCCAACTTCCAACATAACTTCCATCCCAACCTCCATCCCAACTTCCATCCCAAGGTCCAACCCAGCTTCCAACCCAACTTCCAACCCAACTTCCAACCGAAATTCAAACCCAACTTCCAACCCAAACAACAACCCAACTTCCAACCCAACTTCCAACATAACTTCCATCCCAACCTCCATCCCAACTTCCATCCCAAGGTCCAACCCAGCTTCCAACCCAACTTCCAGCCCAACTTCCAACCGAACTTCAAACCCAACCAAGCATCTAACCCAGCTTCCAACACAACTTTCCACGCAACTTCCAACCCAAAGTCCAACCCAGCTTCCAACCCAACTTCCAACCCAGCTTCCAACCCAACTTTCATCCCACATCTATCCCAACTTCGAACCCAACTTCAATCCCAACTTCCGACCCAACATCCAAGTCAACTTCCAACCCAACTTCCAGCCCAACTTCCAACCCAACTTTGTACCCAACTTCCAACTAACCTTCAAACCCAACGGTCAACCCAACTTCCAACCCAACTTCCAACCCAACTTCCAACCCAACTTCCAACCCAACTTCCAACCCAAATTCCAACCCAACTTTCAACCCAACTTCTAACCCAGCTTCCAACCCAACTTTCAACCCAACTTCTACTCCAACTTCCAACCAAACGTCCATCTCAATCTCCAACCGACCTTCCAGCCCAACCTCCATCCCAACTTCCATCCCAACTTCCAACTCAACTTCCAACCCAACTTCCAACCCAACTTCCATCTCAACTTCCATTTCAACTTCCAACCCAACTTCCAACCCAAATTCCAACCCAACTTCGAACCCAAGTTCCAACCCAATTTCCAACCCAACTTCCAACCCAACTTTCAACCCAAATTGCAACCCAACAACCAACCCAGTTTCCAACCCAACTTCCAACCCAACTTCCAAGCCAAGTTCCAACCCAACTTCCAACCCCACTTCCAACCCAACTTCCAACCAAACTTCCAACCCAGCTTCCAACCCAGCTTCCAACCCAACTTTCAACCCAACTTCCAGCCCAACTCTCAACCCATCTTCCATCTCAACTTCCAGCCCAACGTACAACCCATTGTCCAATCCAACTTCTGACCCAACGTCCAACCCCAATTCCAACCTAACTTCCATTCCAACTTCCATCCTATCTTCAAACCCAAATTCCATCCCAACTTAAATCCCAACATCCAACCCAAATTTTAACCCAAATTCCAACCAAAATTCCAACCCAACTTCCAATCCAACTTCCAACCCAACTTCCAACCAAACTTCCAACCCCACTTCCAACCCAGCTTCCAACCCAGCTTCCAACCCTGCTTCTAACCCAGCTTCCATCCCAAATTTCAACCCAACTTCCAACCAAATTTCCAACCCAACTTCCAACCCAACTTCTAACCCAACTTCCAACCCAACTTCCAACTCAACTTCCACACCAACTTCCAACCAAATTTCCAATCCAACTGTCAACCCAACTTCCATTTCAACTTCCAACCAAACTTCCAAACCAACTTCATGTTCAACGTCCAACCCAACTTCCAACCCAACTCCCAACACAACTTCCAACCCATCTTCCGACCCAATTTCCAACCCAACTTCCAACCCAACTTTCAACCCAACTTCCAACCCAACTTTCAACCCAACTTCAAATCCACCTTCCAACTCAACCTTCAACCGAAATCCCAACCCAACTTCCAACCCAACTTCCAAACGAACTTACAACCCAACTTCCATCTCAACTTCCATCCCAACTTCCAACACAACTTCCAACCCAGCTTCCAACCCAACTTCCAACCCAGCGTTCATCCCAACTTCCATCCCAACTTCCAACCCAGCTTCCAACCCAACTTCCATCCGGATTTCCATCCCAACTTCCACCACAATTTCCAACCCAAATTCCAACCCAGATTCCATCCCAACTTCCAACCCAACTTCCAATCCAACTTCTAACCCTACTTCCAACCCAACTCCAACCCAACCCCAACCCAACTTCCAACATAACTTCCATCCCAACTTCAAGCCCAACTCCCTTCCCAGCTTCCAACCCAGCTTCCAACCCAACTTCCAACCAACTTTCCAACCCAACTTCCAACCCAATGTCCAGTCCATTTTCTATTCCAACTTTCAACCCAACTTCCAACCCAACTTCCAACATACCATCCATCCCAAACCTCCATCCCAACTTCCATCCCAACTTCCTACCCAACTTCCAACCCAACTTCCAGCCCACCATCCAACCCAACTTCAAACCCAACTCCAATCCAACTTCCAACCCAGTCTCCAACCCAGCTTCCAACTCGGGTTGGAAATTGGGTTAAATTTTAGGTTGGAAGTTGAGTTGGAAGTTGGGTTGTAAGTTGGGTTGGAAGTTGGGTTGGAAGTTGGGTTGGAATCTGGGTTGGTAGTTGGATTGGGAGTTGGGATGGAAGTAGGGATGAATGTCGGGCTGGAAGTTGGGTTGGATGTTGGGTTGGATGTTGGATTGGAAGTTGACTTGGAAGTTGGGTTGTAAGTTGCGTTGGAGGTTGGGTTGGTAGTTGGACTGGAAGTTGGGTTAGAAGTTGGATTATCAGTTGGGTTGGAAGTTGGGTTGGAAGTTGGGTTGGAAGTTGGGTTGGCAGTTGGGATGGAGTTTGAGATGCGAGTTGGGTTGGAAGTTGGGTTGGAAGTTGGGTTGGAAGTTAGGATGGAAAACAGAATGGATGTTTGGTTGGATGTTGGGTTGGAAGCTGGATTGGAAGTTGGGTTCGAAGTTGGGTTCAAAGTTGGGTTGAACATTGGGTGAGAAGCTGGGTTAGAACTTGGGTGGGAAGCTAGGTTGGAAGTTGGGATGAAAGTTGGGACCAAGGTTGGGATGGAAATTGGGTTTGAAGTTGGGTTTGAAGTTGGGTTGGAAGTGGGGCTGGAAGTTAAGTTGCAAGTTGAATTGGAAGTTGGATTGGAAGTTGGGTTGGAAGTTGGGCTAGATGTTGGGATGGAAAATGAGATGGACTTTGGGTTGGATGTGTGGCTGGAAGTTTGATTGGAAGTTGGGTTGGAAGTTGGGTTTGAAGTTGGGTTGAAATTTGGGTTGGAAGCTCGGTTGGATGCTGGGTTGGAAGTTGGGCTGGAATTTGGGTTGCAAGTTTGGTTGAAAGTTCTGTTGAAAGCTGGGTTGAAAGCTGGGTTGGAAGCTCTGTTTGAAGTTGGGTTGAAAGTTAGGTTGGAAGTTGGGTTGGAAGTTGGGATGGAAGTTGGGTTGGAAGCTGGGTTGGAAGTTGGGTTGGAAGTTGAGATGGAAGTTGGGATGAAAGTTGGGTTGGAATTTGGGTTGGAAGTTGGGCTGGAAGTTGAGTTAGGAGTTGGGTTGGAAGTTGGATTGGAGGTTGGGTTGGAAGTTGGGTTGGAAGTTTGGTTGGAAGTTGGGTTAGAAGTTGTGTTTGAAGCTGGGTTGGAAGTTGGGATGGAAGTTGGGTTGGAAGTTGGGTTGAAAGTTGGGTTGGATATTGGGTTGGAAGTTGGTTTGGAAGCTAGGTTGAAAGTTGGGTTGGAAGATGGGGTGAAAAATGGGTTGGAAGTTGGGTTGGAAGTTGGGTTGGAAGCTGGGTTGGAAGCTGGGTTAAATGTTGGATTGGAAGTTGGGTTGGATGTTGGGATGGAGTTTGGGTTGGAAGTTGGGTTGGAAGTTGGGTTGGAAGTTGTGATAGAAGTTGGGATGAAACTTGCGTTGGAAGTTTGGCTGGAAGTTGGGCTGGATGTTGGGTTGGATGATGAGTTGGAAATTGGATTGGAGGTTGGGTTGGAAGTTGGGTTGGAAGTTGGGTTGGAAGTTGGGTTGGAAGTTGGGATGGAGTTTGGGATGGAAGTTGGGTTGGAAGTTGGGATGGAAGTTGGGTTGGATGTTGGGATGGAAATGAGGATCGAAGTTTGGTTGGATGTTGGGTTGGAAGTTGGATTGGAAGTTGGGTTGGAATTGGGTTTGAAGTTGGGTTGAACGTTGGGTTGGAAGGTGGGTTGGATGCTAGGCTAGAAGTTGGGTTGGAATTTGGGTTGGATGTTTAGTTGAAAGTTGGGTTGGAAGTTGGGTTAGAAGTTGGGTTGGAAGCTAGGTTGGATGTTGGGATGGAAGCTGGGATGAAGGTTGGGATGGAAGTTGGGTTGGAAGTTGGGTTTGAAGTCGGGTTGGAAGTTGGGTTGTAAGTCGGGTTGGACGCTGGATTGGAAGTTGTGTTGGAAGTAGGGTTGGATGTGGGGTTGGAAAATGGGATGGAATTTGGGTTGGATGTTGGGTTGGAAGTTGGATGGGAACTTGGGTCGCAAGTTGGGTTTGAAGTTGGGTTATCAATTGGGTTGGAAGTTGGGTTGGATGCTGGGTTGGAAGCTGGTCTGGAATTTGGGTTGGAAGTTGGGTTGGAAGTTGGGTTGGAAGTTGTGTTGAAAGCTTGGTTGGAAGCTGGGTTGGAAGCTGGGTTAGAAGTTGGGATGGAAGTTGGGTTGGAGGTTGGGTTGGAAGCTGGGATGGATGTTCGGTGGAAAGTTGGGTTGGAAGTTGGGTTGTGTCAACCGGCCTGAGGCAAACGGACTATAAAACAGGGCTGACACAATAGCACCTGCCGTCCGCTCCTAGCATTTCAGTTAGGAGAAGATATCACCCTCAGGATCACGGTTCCACACTGAGCAGTTCCTAGGCATTCACTTGCTAGCAACTGTGTCCACTTAACACTTGGTCACTTTCGCGCGAGGTGCTCGTCAAAGACTAACTCCTGGGGCTTAGACCAACCTGTGTCTTCTTTATAATGTACCTTAGTTGGACAACTCTGTGAGGAGCATCTAGGGCCAGATTGTGTAATTAGAATGAGGAATGAGCCTGGTACATATAGTCCTAGGCCTGGGTTCCAAGGTGTGTGGGTAGTGACACTTTTGGGGTGGTCACTCCAAACCACCTCACCAGTCTGCCAATTGGCGCATCCACTGACCGCCAAGTGTCGCACTCTCCTCATGCATGGAGAAATGTCTAAGAAACTTCCCCTGTGCTAGAAGGTCAAAAAACCTCCTGCGCACGTCAAGGCTCGATCGCAGGACCTGTTGTCCCTAAGTCCAACATGCTATCCGTTGCGCTACACTTCTGGTGTCTCGCTTGGACTTGCACCATAAACAAGGTTTGGGGGACTTACTCCAAGGGAGCAGTGCATGCCCAACCTGTCCGTCAACCCATATCATTGGCCATGGGGCATAGAAGAACAACAATCTCTCCCTTGCACCGTAGGCCACCTGCTGTGGTAGTTGTCTTTGGCATGAACCTGTAGATCTAGGTTGTGTTTGTGCATGTCAGTTTTTTTTTTTTTTGGTCTTTAGTTATCATCTCTTGCATCCACCATGCCGACTCCTCGAGCACCTGCAACATGCAAATCACTGTCTAGCGGCTTTGTCAAGAAGTCCGCAAGCATTTTCTTGGTTGCAACGTGCTCCAGTTCCACGACACCCTTGGCGATAAGGTCACGTGAGTAGTGGTACCGAATATCGATGTGCTTTGTACGCCGGGAGGTCATGTCATCCTCTGCCATAGCCATGGCACTTTGGTTGTTGATGCGGATGACCGTTGCCTCCTCTTGTGGTACCTTTATCTCATCAAGCAAACTGCAAAGCCATTGTGTTTCCTTGCACACTTCGGAGAGTGCAATGTACTCCGCCTCAGAAGCAAAAAGCGAGACGCGGTCCTGCTTCCTGCTTTCCCACGAGACCGCACCACCGTTGAGAAGACAAACAAACCCTGAGGTGGACTTCCTGTCATCAATCCGTCCTCCCCAGTCCGCGCCAGTGTAGCATTTCAGCCGCAGCAAGTCTGATCCTTCTAGACCTCCAAACCTGAGTCTGACGTGCCAAGTCTTTTTGAGGTAGCAAAAAATCCGCTTCACGACTTGCCAATGTTCTGGCCCAGGGTTGGCCACAAACCTGCTCACCTGACCCACTGCAAAAGCAATATCAGGTCGTGTTCCCACCATTGCATACATGAGGCTTCCAATGGCAGACTGGTATGGAATGTTTTGCATCTCCCGCCGGTCTGCCTTGTTGCTTGGTGACATGGAGGAGGAGAGCTTGCAGTCGGAAGTCATGGGGGTGCTGAAGGGCTTGCAGTCCTCCATGTTGTAGCGCTTCAAGATGTCAATGATGTACTTGGTCTGGTTGAGCTCGATGGTGCCTGCTTTGCGGTTGCAGTGAACAACAATCCCGAGGTAGTACTCGAGAGGTCCCATGTCCTTCATCTTAAATCTGCTGGCCAGATTTTTCTTGAGGTCCATGAGGGCCTCCTGCGAGGAAGAACACATGAAAAGATCATCCACGTACAACGCCACAAGTAGCAAGCCACGTTCGTCATCCCGCACATAGACGCTGGGGTCATTTTTGCAATGTGCGAAGGAGATCTCAGCCATGAAGCTGTCCATCTCCTTATACCAGATCCGTGGGGCCTGTTTTAGTCCGTACAACGCCTTCACCAGCCTGTACACCTTACCCTTGGGTGCTTTGACACCTTCCGGTACCTCCATTAGCACCTCCTTGTCGAGCTTCCCATAAAGGAAGGCTATCTTCACATCCATCTGGTGGATCTCAAGGTCTTTGGCGGCAGCGACAGCAAGCAGGGACCTGATGGAGGCAAACGTGACAACCGGTACGAAGGTCTCATCGTACTCAGAACCTGCACGCTGTGAGAACCCTTTTGCCACGACCCGTGCCTTGTACTTGTCGATGCTATCATCTTGCTTCTGCTTCAACCTGAGCACCCACTTTGAGCCCACCACGTGAGCGTTAGCGGGTCTGTCCACCAGCACCCATGTGCCATTTNCTGAGCCAAACTGGACCAGCTCAGTCCAGTCCAGCTTCCAGTGTCAGCGTCGTACTTTGGAGTTTGTTTTCCTTTTTGTGTGCTGCGACGTTGCATTGCTGGTGGATGTTTGCCATGCTGTTGCTCCTGTGGTGTTGGCTGCCCTGGAGTTGAATTTTCCTCTTTTGAAGAGCCACTGGCCTCCGAGCTGGTCTCAGAGGCCTTGGACGTCTCCGACTCCGTGTCGGAGCTTGCCGCTACGTCAGCCTGCACAGCCGCTCCCCCTGGCACACCACTCTTCTTCACGGCCTGCCGCACTGGCACCACTTGCCAGTTTTCAGGAGCTTGTTCTCTTGACTCTAGCAGCACCAACCACTCTCCTTGTTTTGGAGCTTCTGTGGGATCAAGCATCTCTTTCCTTGCCTGGTTTCCTCTCGTCAAAGGTGACATCCCGGCTGGTGATGAGTCTTCTTCCTGCCAGGTCCCACAAGCGATATGTCTTGTGGGCCGTCTCATAGCCCACCATAACGCACTTTCGTGCTCTTGAATCCAGCTTGCCGGCACCCTCACCCGCCTGGACCTTTGCCCATGCGGTGCAGCCGAATACTTTCAGGTGTGATGCGTCCGGCTTCTTCCCTGACCAAACTTCTTGTGGTGTCAACTGTTGCTTTCCCTTCTTCTTTCCGCGCCTGCCCAGAGCAGCCACAGGAGTCAGGTTGACGAGATATAATGCCGTTCTTGCCGCTTCTGCCCAGAACTGCGATGGAAGCTTTGCATCGAAGAGCATGCTATGCACCATGCTGTGGATGGTCTGATTCATCCGTTTGGCAACACAATTGCTTTGCAGCGTGTAAGGCGTTGTGGGCTGGTGGTTGATCCCATGTTGCCGCAACCAGCCCTTGCATGCCTCGTACTCTCCGCCGTTGTTGCTTCGCATCCCTTTGACTATCTTTCCGGTCTGCCGCTCCACCATGGCGACAAACTCCTGCAACTTTTCTCTGACCTCTCCCTTTGTTTTGAGGAAGAAGATCCACACCTTGCGGCTATGGTCGTCTATGAAGGTTAGAAAATACTTGCTACCACCATTTGATGCCGTGCGAAAGGGTCCGCACACGTCAGTGTGAATCATGTCAAGGGCTGATTCTGCGCGGCAACCATTGCGCTCAATGCGAGTTTGCTTGGTCTCGCCTTGGAGGCAAGGTTCACACAGGTTGCCACACTCAACCGCATCCTCCTTGCAACCATCCATACCACGGACCAGCTATTGTTGCTGAATGACTTGGAGCGTGCTGTTTGCAACGTGCCCAAAGCGTCTGTGCCATAGATCAGTGTCTTCGTCCTTTGCGGCAGAGGATGCTTTTTCAGTTCTTGTTGGTGTGCTCTCCTGTGTTGGTGCCGAGACCACTGCCTCCAATGCACCCGCATATCCCTCGTCTTCCGAGGTCTTTGCTGCCGTTGTCTGCAATACGTAGAGTCCGTCAACCCGTGGAACCTGTGCCACGAGATCTTTGTTGGCATAGAGGACCTTCATGTCCTCGTTCGTGGCGATGACCGCCTTCTTCTGTGTGAACACCACTGTCATGTCGTTGTCCGTTATCTTTGACACAGACAGAAGGTTTGCCACAAAGGAGGGCATGTAGACCACGTCACGTAGCTGTAGATCCTTCTCAGCACCATTAAGGTTGATGCTCACCAGCTTGTCTCGCACGCCCTTTGCGTTGACCACACTGCCGTTTGCACATCTGAACCGCCAATCGGTGGGGCCGATGGAGACAAATCCAGCCTGGTCGTTGCTGGAGTGATGTTTGGTGCCAGAGTCGAGCCCAAAAGCTCCTCGCCTGAGCAGCGCCGCTCCTTTTGCTGGAGGCGTGCTCTGTGCCATCACGTTGGTGGCTTCTTTGCCACCCTTTTTGTTGCCTTAGTTCACACCGCTTCCGCCGTCTTCCTTCTTTGGCAACCTGCACTCTCTTGCCCAATGCCCAGGTTTATCGCAGTTGTGGCAGTTACCCTGTCGCTTGGGAGCCTTGCCGCCATTGTTGCCTCCGCCCCCACCGCTTCCGCTGCCGCCTTTCTGCCTAGAGGCTGACCCTTTGCTCCCGCGGCCACTGTAGCGTGCGGCATAGGCTAAGAAGTTAGCCTCACTTCTGCTGCGGCGCATGGCCTCGTTTTGCACGTACTCGGACACTGTCGTGTACGTCAGGTCGTCCTCCTTCCAGCCGCCCGTGACGGTGATCATTGGACTCCAGCTCTCCGGTAGCGCCATGAGGAGGATCATGGCTTGCATGTTCTCGTCAAGGTCCCAGTTCATCTGGCGAGCATCGCCAAGGAGTCCTTCAAACTCCTGTAGGAAATTGGAGATTGATTCGCCCTCATTCACCCGCATGCTGATCAGCCATTGTAAGATGAATAGTCTGTTTGCGAGGGAGGTGGATTGGTGCACGCGCTTGAGCTTGTCGTAAGCTTCAGAAGCCAGCGTGTATCCGGCAATGATGGGAACATACTTCTTGGCTATCGCGTTGCTGAGGAATGACAGTACAATATCATTTCGATCCATCCAAGCCTCATGCTCAGATGTGCCTTCCGCGGGAACCTGCTCCTCTCCCTTGAGTAGCTTGATGAAGCCGCGCATTTTCATCGCCAGCTCAAACTGCCATCTCCAAAGGAGAAGTCAATCCCCTAAAAAACGGGGATTCCTCCAGGGGTCCAAGACCTTGTGGCTGTGACATAGCACTCACATTTGCTCCAGTGGTCTGCCCTGTGGTAGCCACTATTGAGCTTGAGGACTGCCTTGCGGCAGCCCCTACTTCTCCCGATGGGTCAACCATTTTTGTTGCCCTTGTCTGCTTCCCACGTCTCTGCTGCGTTGAGGCTGATGTAGGCTGATGTTAGCTGATGTCTGCTACCGGTTTTAGGATGCAGATCCGTTGCTTACCCCTCCACCCGATGTTCACCTGCAGACAGAGAATGTATCTACACCAAAACACCCAGGGTCTTGCCACCAAGGGCAGAGCTTGGCCTGGTTGGGACACAAGGGTCGTGCCTCCAAGGGCAGAGCTTGTCCTTAGTCCCTGTGTGCTAAGTGCAGACCAAGCCGTTGGAGCTTATGAAGCTGATGGAGCTGATGGAGTTGATGGAGCCGGCTTGTGCACGTGGAGAGAGCGTACCAGAGTTGAGCGAAGCGTGCCTTACAACTGGTCAGTGTGGGCCCATAACCCTTTGTCAACCGGCCTGAGGCAAACGGACTAGAAAACAGGGCCGGCACAATAGCACCTGCCGTCCGCTCCTAACATTTCAGCTAGGAGAAGATATCACCCTCAGGATCACGGTTCCACACTGAGCCGTTCGTAGGCAATCACTTGCTAGCAACTGTGTCCAATTAACACTTGGTCACTTTGGCGCGAGGTGCTAGTCAAAGACTAACTCCTGGGGCATAGACCAACCAGTGTCTTCTTTATACTTTACCTTAGTTGGACAACTCTGTGAGGAGCATCTAAGGCCAGATTGTGTAATTAGAATGTGGAATGAGCCTGGTACATACTGTCCTAGGCCTGGCTTTTGATGGGTGTGGGTAGTGACACTTTTGGGATGGTCACTCCACACCACCTCACCAATCCGCCAATAAGCGCATCCACTGACCGCCAAGTTGCGCACTCTTCTCATGCATAGAGAAATGTCGAAGAAACTTCCCCTGTGCTACAAGGTAAAAAAAACTCCTGCACACATCAAGGCTCAATCGCAGGATCTGTTGTCCCTAAGTCCAACATGCTATCTGTTGCGCTACACTTCTGGTGTCTTGCTTGGACTTGCACCACAAACAAGGTTTGGGGGACTTACTCCAAGGGAGCAGTGCATGCCCAACCTGTCCGTCAACACATAGCAGTGGCCATGGGGCATAGAAGAACAACAGGTTGGAAGTTGGGATGGAAGTTGGGATGAAAGTTGGGTTGGAAGTTGGGTTAAAAGTTGGGCTGGAAACTGAATTAGAAGTTGGGTTGGAAGTTGGACTGGATGTTGGGTTGGAAGTTGGGTTGGAAGTTGGGTTGGAAGTTGGGTTTGAAGTTTTGTTGGAAGTTGGATTGGAAGTTGGGTGGGAAGTTGGGTTGTAAGTTGGGTTGGAAGTTGGGATGGAAGTTGGGATGAAAGTTGGGTTGGAAGTTGGGTTGGAAGTAGGGATGGAAATTGAATTAGAAGTTGGGTTGGAAGTTGGACTGGAGGTTGGGTTGGAAGTTGGGTTGGAAGTTGGGTTGGAAGTTGGGATGGAAGTTGGGATGGAAGTTGGGTTGGAAGTTGGGCTGGAAGTTGGATTGGATGATAGATTGGATGCTGAGCTGGAAGTTGGGTTGGAAATTGGGTTGAAAGTAGGGTTGGATGTTGTGTTGGAAGCTCGGTTGGAAGTTGGATTGGAATTTGGGTTGGAAATCGGGTTGGAAGTTGGGTTGGAAGTTGGGTTGGATGTTGGGATGGAGTTTGGGTTGGAAGTTGGGTTGGAAGTTGGGTTGGAAGTTGGGATGGCAGTTGGGATGAATGTTGGGTTGGAAGTTGGGTTCGAAGTTGTGCTGAAAGCTGGGTTGGACGATGTATTGGATGTTGGATTGGAGGTTGGATTGCAAGTTGGGTTGGAAGTTGGGTCGGAAGTTGGGTTTGAAGTTGCGTTGGAAGTTGGGTTGGATGTTGGGTTGGAAGATGGAATGGAAGTTGGGATGGAAGTTGGGTCGAGAGTTGGATTGAATGTTGGGTCGAAAGTTGGGTTGAAAGTTGGGCTGGAAGTTTGGTTGGAGATTGGGTTGGAAGTTGTGTTGGAAGCTGGGTTGGAAGTTGGGTTGGAAGCTGGGTTGGAAGTTGGGTTGGAAGCTCTGTTGGAAGTTGGGTTGGAAGTTGGGTTGGAAGTTCGGTTGGAAGTTGGGTTGGAAGTTGGGTTGGAAGCTGGGTTGGAAGTTGGGTTGGAAGCTCTGTTGGAAGTTGGGTTGGAAGTTGGGTTGGATGTTGGGTTGGAAGTTCGGTTGGAAGTTGGGTTGGAAGTTGTGTTGGAAGTTGGGTTGGAGGCTGGGTTGGAAGTTGGGTTGGAAGTTTGCATGGAAGTTGGGATGGAAGTTGGATTTGAAGTTGGGATGAAAGTTGGGCTGGAAGCTGGGCTGGAATTTGGGCTGGAAGTTGGGTTGGAAGTTGGGTTGGATGCTGGGTTGGAAGTTGAGTTGGAAGTTGGGTTGTAAGTTGGGTTGGAAGTTGGGTTGGAAGTTGGAGCCCTGAACTTGGGCTGGAAATTGGATTGGAAGTTGGGATGGAACTTGGGATGAAAGTTGGGTTGGAAGTTGGGTTGGAAGTTGGGTTGGAAGTTCGGTTGGAAGTTCAGCTGGACGTTGGGTTGGAATAATGGGTTGAAAGTTGGGTCGGAAGCTGGGTCGGAAGCTGGGTTGGAAGTTTGGTTGGAAAATGGGTTGGAAGGTGGGTTGGAAGTTGGGATGGAAGTTGGGATGGAAGTGGGGTTTGAAGTTGGGATGGAAGTTTGGATGGAAGTTGGGCTGGAAGTTGGGTTGGAAGTTTGGTTGGAAGTTGGATTGGAAATTGGGTTGGAAGTTGGGTTTGAAGTTGGGATGGAAGTTGGGATGATAGTTGGGTTGGAAGTTTTGTTGGAAGTTGGATTGGAAGGTGGGTTGGAAGTCGGGCAGGAAGTTGGATTGGAAGTTGGGTTAAATGTTGGGATGGATGTTGGGTTGGAAGTTGGGTTGGAAATTGGGTTGGAAGTTGGGATGGAAGTTGGGATGGAAGTTGGGTAAGACGTTGGGTTTGAATTAGGGTTGAAAATTAAGTTGGAATTTGGGTTGGATGTTAGGTTGGATGTTGAGGTAGAAGTTTGGTTAGATGTTGGATTGGAAGTTGGGTTGGAAGTTGGATTGGAAACTGGGTTGGAAGGTGGGTTGGAAGTTGGGTTGGAAGTTGAGCTGGAACTTGGGTTGGAAGTTGGGTTGGAAGTTGGGTTGGAAGTAAGGCTAAAAATTGGGATGGAAGTTGGGTTGGAAGTTGAGCTGGAACTTGGGTTGGAAGTTGGGTTGGAAGTTGGGTTGGAAGTAAGGCTAAAAATTGGGATGGAAGTTGGGTTGGAATTTGGCTTGGAAGTTGGGTTGGAAGTTGGGTTGGAACTTGGGTTCGAAGCTGGGTTGGAAGGTGGGTTGGAAGTTGGGTTGAAAGTTGGGTTGGAAGTTGGATTGAAAGTTGGATTGAAAGTTGGGTTGGAAGTTAAGTTGGATGTTGGGTTGGAATTAAAGTTGGAAGTTGGGTTGGAAATTGGATTGGATGTTGGGTTGGAAGTTGGGTTGGAAGTTGGGTTGGAAGTTGGGTTGGAAGTTGGGTTGGAAGCTGCGTTTGAACCTATGTTGGAAAGTTGGGTTTGAAGTTGGGTAGGAATTTGGGTTGGAAGTTGGGCTTGAAGATGGGTTGGAAGTTGGGTTGTGAGCTGGGATGGAAGTCCGGATGAAAGTTGGACTGGACATTGGGTTGGAAGTTGGTTGGGCAGTTGGGTTGGACGTTGGGTTGGATGTTGGATTGAAAGTTGGGTTTGAAGTTGGGTTGGAAGTTGGGTTGGAACTTTGGTTGGAAGTTGGGTTGGAAGTTGGGTTAGAAGTTGGGTTGGAAGTTGGGATGAAAGTTTGGTTGGAAGTTGGGTTGGAAGTTGGGCTTAAGGGTGTTCACCAAAAGCTAGGACTCGCAAGTCAGACTCGCAAGCCCAAGTCCACTCCCAGACTCGCAAGTCCAAGCCCAGGGTCCCAGACTCGACTCGGACTTGCAAGTCCAAGAGGTGCTCATAAGATACAAGGCATGGAGTAGAACATTGTAATGACGAAGTGAAAATACAAGACATCTAGCTTGTGTGGCCCTTTTCATGAAGATACAAGCATATTCAATGGCATTGAGAACAACCACTGTGAAGGTATAGCATACATGCCTCTTTAGGTCTGATTTTGGCCACAGACATGCAAGTCTATCAGAACAGACTTGCGAGTCCAAGGGACCCAGACTTGCGAGTCTGTGGACTCGCGAGTCTGGGTCCAGACTTGCGAGTCCGAGTCTGGGCCCAGACTCGGACTTGCAAGTCCAAGTATGGGCTCAGACTTGAGAGTCTGGAATTGCGAACACCCTTAGTTGAATTGAGGTTGTGTTGGAAGTTGGGCTGGAAGTTTGATAGGAGGTTGGGTTGGAAGTTGGGTTGGAAGTTGGGCTGGATGTTGGGTTGGAAGTTTGGTTGGAAGTTGTGTTGGAAGTTGGGTTGAAAGTTAGGATGGATGTTGGGATGGAAGTTGGGTTGGAAGTTGGGTTGGAAGCTGGTTCAAAGTTAGGTTGCAAGTTGGGCTGGAAGTTGGGTTGGAAGTTGGGTTGAAAGTTGAGTTGGAAGCTGGGTTAGAAGCTGGGTTGGAAGTTGGATTGGAGGTTGGATTGGAAGTTGGATCGGAAGTTGGAATGGAAGTTGGGTTGGAAGTTGGGTTGGAAGTTGGGATGGAAGTTGGGTTGGACATTGAAATGGAAGTCGGGATGAAAGTTGGGTTTGAAGTTGGGATGAAAGTTAGGATGGAAGTTGGGTTAGAAGCTAGGTTGGAATATGGGCTCGAAGTTGGGTTGCTTGCTGGGTTGTATATTGGGTTGGAAGTTGAGTTAGAATCTGGGTTGTAAGTTGGGTTGGAAGTTGGGTTGGAAGTTGGGTTGGAAGTTGGGTTACAACTTGGATTGAAAGTTGGGTTGGAAGTTCGGATGGAAGTTGGGATGGAAGTTGGGATGGAAGTTGGGTTTGAAGTTGCGATGGAAGCTGGACTGGAAGTTGGACTTGAAGTCCGGTTGGAGTTTTGGCTAGAAGTTGGGTTGGAAGTTGGATTGGATGTTGGTTTGGACGTTGAGTTGGAAGTTGGGTTGTAAGTTTAGTTAGTGGTTGAGTTGGTGGTTGAGTTGGAAGATGGGCTAGAAGTTGGGTTTGAAGTTGGATTGAAAGTGCGATTGGAAGTTGGGTTGGAAGTTGGGTTGGAAGTTGGGTTGGAAGTTGGGTTGGAAGTTGGGATGGAGTTTGGGATGGAAGTTGGATTGGAAGTTTGGTTGGAAGTTGGGTTGGCAGTTGGGTTGGAAGTTGGGCTGGAAGTTGGATGTTAAGTTGGGTTGGACGCTGGGATGGAGATTGTGATGGAAGTTGGGTTGGATGTTGGGTTGGAAGTTGGATTGGAAGTTGGGTTGGAAGTTGGGTTTGCAGTTGGATTGAATGTTGGGTTGGAATCTGGGTTGGATGCTGGGTTGGAAGTTTGGTTGGAATCTGGGTTGGATGTTGGGTTCGAAGTTGGGTTGGAAGTTGGATTGGAAGCTGGGTTGCAAGCTGGGTTGGAAGTTGGGATGGAAGTTGGGATGAAAGTTGGGCTTGAAGTTGGGTTGGATGTTGAGTTGGAAGTTGGGTTGGAAGTTTAATTGGTAGTTGGATTGGAAGTTGGTTGGTAGGGTTGGAAGTTGGGTTGGAAGTTGGGTTGGATGTTGGGTTGGAAGTTAGGTGGAAGTCGAGATGGAAGTTGGGATGGAAGTTAGGATGGAAGTTGTGATGGAAGCTGGGTTGGAAGTTGGGTTGGAAGTTGGGTTGCATATTGGGTTGGAAGTTGGGTTGGAAGTTGGGTTGGAAGTGGGGTTGGAAGTTGGGTTGGAAGCTGGGTTGAAGGCTATGTTGGATACTGTGTTGGAAACTGGGCTGGAAGTTTGGTTGGAAGTTGAGTTGGAAGTTGGGTTGGAAGCTGGGTTGGAAGTTGGGATGGATGTTGGGATGAAAGTTGGACCAGAAGTTGGGTTATTGTTGGGTTGTAAGTTGGGTTGGAAGTTGGGTTAGATGTCAGATTAAAAGTTGGGCTAGAAGTTGGGTTGGAAGCTGGGTTGGAAGCTGGGTTGGAAGCTTTGTTGGATACTGTGTTGGAAGCTGGGCAGGAATTTGGGTTGTAAGTTGGGTTGGAAGTTGGGTTGGAAGTTGGGTTGGAAGTTTGGTTGGAAGTTGGGATGGAATTTGGGATGAAAGTTGGGTTGGAAGTTGGGTTGGGAAATGGGTAGGAAGTTGGGTTGGAAGTTGGGTTGGAAGTAGGTTTGGAGGTTGGGTTGGAAGTTGGGTTGGAAGTTGGGTTGGAAGATGGGTTGGGAGTTGGGTTGGAAGTAGGTTTGGAGGTTGGGTTGGAAGTTGGGTTGGAAGTTGGGTTGGAAGATGGTTTGGGAGTTGGGTTGGAAGGTGGGTTGGAAGTTGGGATGGAAGTTGGGATGGAAGTTGGGTTGGAAGTTGTGTTGGAAGTTGGGTTGGAAGTTGTGTTCAAAGTTGGGTTGGAAGTTGGGTTGAAAGTTGGGTTGGAAGTTGGGCTGGAAGCTGGGTCAAAAGTTGGGTTGTAAGTGGGATTGGAAGTTGGGTTGGAAGTTGGGTAAGGAGTTGGGTAAGACGCTGGGTTGGAAGCGGAAATGGAAGTTGGGATGGAAGTTGGGTTTGAAGTTGGGATGGAAGCTGGAATGGAAGTTGGGTCGGAAGCTGGGTTGGAAATTTGGCACGAAGTTGGAATGGAAGTTTGGTTGGATGCTACGTTGGAAATTGAGTTGGATGTTGGGTTGTTAGTTGGGTTGGAAGTTGGGTTGGAAGCTGGGTTAAACGTTGGATTGGAAGTTGGGTTGGAAATTGGGATAGACTTTGGGATGGAAGTTGGTTTGGAAGTTGGGTTGGAAGTTGGCGTGGAAGTATGATTGGGGGTTGGGGTGGAAGTTGGGTTGGAAGTTGGGTTGGATGCTGGGTTGGAATTTGGGTTGGAATCTATGTTGGATGTTGAGTGGAAAATTGGGTTAGAAGTTGGGATGGAAGTTGGGTTGGAAGCTGGGTTGGAAGTTGGGATGGAAAATGGGATGAAAGCTGGGTTGGAAGTTGGGTTGGAAGTTGGGTTGGAAGGTGGGTTGGAAGTTGGATTGGAAGTTGTGTTGGAAGTTGGGTTGGAAGTTGGGTTGGAAGTTGGGTTATACGTTGGGTTGGAAGTTGGGTTGGAAGTTGGGTTGGAAGGTGGGTTGGAAGTTGGATTGGAAGTTGTGTTGGAAGTTGGGTTGGAAGTTGGGTTGGAAGTTGGGTTATACGTTGGGTTGGAAGTTGGGTTGGAAGTTGGGTTGGAAATTAGGTTGAAAGTTGGGCTGGAAGCTGGGCTGGAAGCTGGGTTCAAAGTTGGGTTGGAAGTTGAGAAGGAAGATGGGTGGGAAGTTGGGTTGGAATTTGGTTGGAAGTTGGGTTGGTATTTGGGAAGGAAGTTGGGTTGGAAGTTGGGATGGAAGTTGGAATGGAAGTTGGGTTTCAAGCTGGGATGGAAGTTGGGATGGAGGTTTGGCTTAATGTTGGGTTGGAATTTGGGCTAGAACTTAGGTTTTAAGTTGGGTTGGATGTTTGGTTGGAAGTTGAGGTTGACGTTGGGGTGTAAGTTGGATTGGAGGTTGGGTTGGAAGTTCGGTTGGAAGTTGGGTTGGAAGTTGAGTTAGACGTTGGACTGCAAGTTGGGCTGGAAGCTGGGTTGGAAGTTGGGTTGGAAGTTGGGATGGAGTTTGGGATGGAAGTATGGCTCGAAGTTGGGTTGGAAGTTGGATTGGAAGCTGGGTTGGAGGTTTGGTTGGAAGTTGGGTTGGAAGTTGCGATGGAAACTGGGATGGAAATCGGGTTGGATGTTGGGTTGGAAGTTGGATTGAAATTTGGATTGGAAGTTGGGTTTGAAGTTGGGTTGAAAGTTGGGTTGGAAGCTGGGTTGGAATTGGGGTTTGATGTTGGGTTGAAAGATGGATTGGAAGTTGGGTTGGAAGCTGGGTTGGAAGTTTGGATGGAAGTTGGGATAAACGCTAGGTTGGAGGTTTGGTTGGAATTTGGGCTGGATATTGGGTTGAAATTTGACTTGGAAGCTGGATTGGCAGTTGGGTTGGAAGCTGGGTTGGAAGTTGAACTGGAAGTTGGATTGGAAGTTGGTTGGAAGTTGGGTTAGAAGTTAAGTTGGAAGCTAGGTTGGATGTTGGGTTGGAGGTTGGGATGGAAGTTGGGATGGAAGTTGGGATGGAAGTTGGGTTGAAAGTTGGGTTGGAAGTTGGGTTGAAAGCAGGGTTGGAAGTTGTATTGGATACTGTGTTGGAATTTGGGTAGGAATTTGGGTTGGAAGTTGGGTTGGAAGTTGGGTTCGAAGTTGAGTTGGAAGCTGGGTTGGAAGTTGGAATGGATGTTGGGATTAAAGGTGGACCGTAAGTTAGGTTGGAAGTTGGGTTGGGAGCTGCGTTGGAGGTTGGGTTGGATGTTGGATTGAAAATTGGAGTGGCAGTTCGGTTGGAAGTTGTGTTGGAAGTTGGGTTGGAAGTTGGGTTGGAAGTTGGGTTGGAAGTTGGGCTGGGAGTTGGGAAGGAAGTTGGGATGAAAGCTGGGTTGGAAGATGGGTTGGAACCTGGGCAAGACGTTGGGTTGGATATTGGGTTGGAAGAAGGATTGGAGCTCTGGTTGGAAGATGGATTGGAAGTTGGGTTGGAAGTTGGTTTGGAAGTCGGGCTGGAAGTTGGATTGAAAGTTCGGTTGGAATTCGAATGGAAGTTGGGATGGAAGTTGGGTTGACAGTTAGGCTGGACGTTGGGTAGGAAGTTGGGTTCGAAGTTGGGTTCAAAGTTGGGTTGGAAGTTGAGTTGAAAGCTGGGTTGGAAGCTGGGTTGGAAGCTGGGTCAGAAATCGGGTTGGAAGTTTGATTGGAAGTTGGATTGGAAGTTGGAATGGAAGTTAGGTCGGATGTTGGGTTGGAATTGGGGCTTGAATTTGGGTTAGAAGTTGGGTTGGATGTTGGGCTTGAAGTTGAGTTTGAAGTTGGGTTGTAAGCTGGATTGGAAGTTCCATTCGAAGTTGGGTTGGAAGTTGGGTTGGAAGTTGGGCTGGAAACGGGGATAGAGTTTGGGATGGAAGTTCGTTTGGAAGTTGGGTTGGAAGTTGGGTTTGAATTTGGGTTGGATGTTGGGCTTGACGTTGAGTTTGAAGTTGGGATGTAAGTTCGATTGGAAGTTCCATTGGAAGTTGGGTTGGAAGTTGGGTTGGAAGTTGGGTTGGAAATTGGGATAGAGTTTGGGATGGAAGTTCGTTTGGAAGTTGGGTTGGAAGTTGGGTTTGAAGTTGGGATGGAAATTGGGTTGGAAGTTGGGTTGGATGTTGGGTTGGACGTTGAGTCGGAAGTTGGGTTGTAAATTGGGTTGGAGATTGGGCTGGAAGTTGGGTTAGAAGTTGGCTTAGAAGTTTTATTGGAAGTTGGGTTTGAAGTTGGGTCGGAAGTTGGGTTGGAAGTTGGGTTGGAAGTTGGGATGGAATTTGGGATTGAAGTTGGGCTGGAAGTTGGGTTGGAAGTTGGGTTGGAAGTTGGGTCGGAAGTTGGATTAGAAATTGGGCTGGAAGTTGGGTAGAAAGTTGGGATGGAAATTGGGATGGAAGTTGGGTTGGATGCTGGGCTCGATGCTGGGCTGGAAGTTGGAATGGAAGTTGGGTTTGAAGTTGGGTTGAAAGTTGGGTTGGAAGTTGGGTTGGAGTCTGGGCTAGATGT
This sequence comes from Penium margaritaceum, assembly GCA_023375785.1. Taxonomy (NCBI): domain Eukaryota; kingdom Viridiplantae; phylum Streptophyta; class Zygnematophyceae; order Desmidiales; family Peniaceae; genus Penium; species Penium margaritaceum. The sequence goes on from SZWC01000482.1 coordinate 143,422, forward strand.
TGGGTTGAAAGATGGGTTAGAAGTTGGGGTGGACGTTGGGTTGGAAGCTGGGTTGGAAGTTGAGATGGAATTTGGGATGAAAGTTGAGTTGGAAGTTGGGTTGGATGTTGGGTTGGAAGTTGGGTTGGAAGGTGGGTAGGAAGTTGAATTGGAAATTGGGTTGGAAGTTGGATCACAGGTTGGGTTGGAATTTGGGTTGGACGTTTGGTTGGAAGTTGGGTTGGACGTTGGGTTGGAAGTTGGGCTGACAGTCGGGTTGGAAGCTGGGTTGGAAGCTGGGTTGGAAGTTGGGTTGGAAGTTGGGTTGGAAGTTGGGTTGGAAGTTGGGTTGGAATTTGGGTTGGAAGTTGGGTTGGTATTTGGGTTGGAAGTTGAGTTGGAAGTTGGGATGAAATTTGGGATGGAAGTTGGGTTTGAAGTTGGGATCAAAGTTGGGATGGAAGTTGGGCTGAGAGTTGAGCTGGAATTTGAACTAAAAGTTGGGTTGGAAGTTGGGTGGGAAGTTGGGTTGGAAGTTGAGTTTGAAGCTGGTTTTTCAGTTGGGTTGGAGGTTTAGTGTGACGGTGGGTTGGAAATTGGTTTAGAAGTTGGATTGGAAATGGGGTTGGATGTTGGGTTGGATGTTGGGTTGGAAGTTGGGTTGGAAGTTGGGATGGAGTTCGGGATGGAAGTTGGGATGGAAGTTGGGCTGGAAGTTGGGTTGGAAGTTGGGTTGGAAGTTGGGTTGGATATTGGGTTGGACTTTTGTTTGGAGGTTGGGTTGAAAGTAGGGTTGATCTTGGGTGGAAGCTAGGTTGGAAATTGGGTTAGAGGTTGGGTTAGAAGCTGGGTTGGAAGCTGGGTTGGAAGTTGGGTTGGAAGTTGGGTTTGTTGTTGGGATGGAGTTTGGGTTGGATGTTGGGTTTGAAGTTGGGTTGGAAGTTGGGATGGAAGTTGGGATGAAAGTGGGTTGGAAGTTGGGTTGGATGTTGGGTTGGATGATGAGTTGGAAGTTGGACTGGAGATTGGGTTAGAAGTTGGGTTGGAAGTTCGGTTGGAAGTTGGTTTGGAAGTTGCGTTGGAAGTTGGTATGGTTGTTGGGTTCGAAGATGGAATGGAAGTTGGGATGGACGTTGGGTCCGAAGTTGGGTTGGAAGTTGGGTTGGAAGTTGGGTCGGAAGTTGGGTTGGAAGTTGGGTTGAAAGTTGGGTTGGAAGCTGGGTTAGAAGCTGGGTTGGAAGTTGCGTTGAAAGTTGGGTTGGAAGATGGGCTGGAAGTTGGGTTGGAAGTTGTGTTGGAAGTTAGGTTGGAAGTTGGGATGGAGTTTGGGATGGAAGTTGTGTTGGAAGTCGGGTTGGAAGTTGGGTTGGAAGTTGGGTTGGAGATTGGGATGGAAATTAGGATGGTAGTTTGGTTGGATATTGGGATGGAAGTTGGATTGGAAGTTGGGTTGGAAGTTGGGTTTGAAGTTGGTTTGAACGTTGGGTTGCAAGGTGGGTTCGATGCTGGGTTGGAAGTTGGGTTGGAATTTGGGCTGGATGTTGGGTTGAAAGTTGGGCTGGAAGTTGGGTTAGAAATTGGGTTGGAAGCTAGGTTAGAAGTTGGGATGGAAGTTGGGATGAAGGTTGGGATGGAAGTTGGGTTGGAAGTTGGGTTTGGAGTCGGGTTGGAAGTTGGGTTGTAAGTCGGGTTGGAAGTTGGATTGGAGGTTTTGTTCGAAGTAGGGTTGGATGTGGGGTTGGAAAATGGGATGGAATTTGGGTTGGATGTTGGGTTGGAAGTTGGATGGGAACTTGGGTCGGAAGTTGGGTTTGAAGTTGGTTGACAGTTGGGTTTGAAGCTGGGTTGGATGTTGGGTTGGAAGTTGGGTTGGAATTTGGGTTGGAAGGTGGGTTGGAAGTTGGGTTGGAAGTTGGGTTGAAAGCTGGGTTGGAAGCTGGGTTAGAAGTTGGGTTGGAAGTTGGGTTGGAGGTTGGGTTGGAAGCTGGAATGGAATTTGGGTTGGAAGGTAGATTGGAAGTTGGGTCATAAGTTGGGATAGAAGTTGGGATGAAAGTTGGGTTGGAAGTTGGGTTGGAAGTTGGGCTGGAAATTTATTTTGAAGTTGGGTTGGAAGTTGGATTGCAGGTTGGGTTGGAAGTTGGGTTGGAAGCTGGGTTGGAAGCTGGGTCGGAAGTTGGGTTGGAAGTGGGGTTAGAAGCTGGGTTGGAAGTTGGGTTGGAAGCTGGGTTGGAAGCTGGGTCGGAAGTTGGGTTGGAAGTGGGGTTAGAAGCTGGGTTGGAAGTTGGGTTGGAAGCTGGGTTGGAAGCTGGGTCGGAAGTTGGGTTGGAAGTGGGGTTAGAAGCTGGGTTGGAAGTTGGGTTGGAAGCTGGGTTGGAAGCTGGGTCGGAAGTTGGGTTGGAAGTGGGGTTAGAAGCTGGGTTGGAAGTTGGGTTGGAAGCTGGGTTGGAAGCTGGGTCGGAAGTTGGGTTGGAAGTGGGGTTAGAAGCTGGGTTGGAAGTTGGGTTGGAAGCTGGGTTGGAAGCTGGGTCGGAAGTTGGGTTGGAAGTGGGGTTAGAAGCTGGGTTGGAAGTTGGGTTGGAAGCTGGGTTGGAAGCTGGGTCGGAAGTTGGGTTGGAAGTGGGGTTAGAAGCTGGGTTGGAAGTTGGGTTGGAAGCTGGGTTGGAAGCTGGGTCGGAAGTTGGGTTGGAAGTGGGGTTAGAAGCTGGGTTGGAAGTTGGGTTGGAAGCTGGGTTGGAAGCTGGGTCGGAAGTTGGGTTGGAAGTGGGGTTAGAAGCTGGGTTGGAAGTTGGGTTGGAAGCTGGGTTGGAAGCTGGGTCGGAAGTTGGGTTGGAAGTGGGGTTAGAAGCTGGGTTGGAAGTTGGGTTGGAAGCTGGGTTGGAAGCTGGGTCGGAAGTTGGGTTGGAAGTGGGGTTAGAAGCTGGGTTGGAAGTTGGGTTGGAAGCTGGGTTGGAAGCTGGGTCGGAAGTTGGGTTGGAAGTGGGGTTAGAAGCTGGGTTGGAAGTTGGGTTGGAAGCTGGGTTGGAAGCTGGGTCGGAAGTTGGGTTGGAAGTGGGGTTAGAAGCTGGGTTGGAAGTTGGGTTGGAAGCTGGGTTGGAAGCTGGGTCGGAAGTTGGGTTGGAAGTGGGGTTAGAAGCTGGGTTGGAAGTTGGGTTGGAAGCTGGGTTGGAAGCTGGGTCGGAAGTTGGGTTGGAAGTGGGGTTAGAAGCTGGGTTGGAAGTTGGGTTGGAAGCTGGGTTGGAAGCTGGGTCGGAAGTTGGGTTGGAAGTGGGGTTAGAAGCTGGGTTGGAAGTTGGGTTGGAAGCTGGGTTGGAAGCTGGGTCGGAAGTTGGGTTGGAAGTGGGGTTAGAAGCTGGGTTGGAAGTTGGGTTGGAAGCTGGGTTGGAAGCTGGGTCGGAAGTTGGGTTGGAAGTGGGGTTAGAAGCTGGGTTGGAAGTTGGGTTGGAAGCTGGGTTGGAAGCTGGGTCGGAAGTTGGGTTGGAAGTGGGGTTAGAAGCTGGGTTGGAAGTTGGGTTGGAAGCTGGGTTGGAAGCTGGGTCGGAAGTTGGGTTGGAAGTGGGGTTAGAAGCTGGGTTGGAAGTTGGGTTGGAAGCTGGGTTGGAAGCTGGGTCGGAAGTTGGGTTGGAAGTGGGGTTAGAAGCTGGGTTGGAAGTTGGGTTGGAAGCTGGGTTGGAAGCTGGGTCGGAAGTTGGGTTGGAAGTGGGGTTAGAAGCTGGGTTGGAAGTTGGGTTGGAAGCTGGGTTGGAAGCTGGGTCGGAAGTTGGGTTGGAAGTGGGGTTAGAAGCTGGGTTGGAAGTTGGGTTGGAAGCTGGGTTGGAAGCTGGGTCGGAAGTTGGGTTGGAAGTGGGGTTAGAAGCTGGGTTGGAAGTTGGGTTGGAAGCTGGGTTGGAAGCTGGGTCGGAAGTTGGGTTGGAAGTGGGGTTAGAAGCTGGGTTGGAAGTTGGGTTGGAAGCTGGGTTGGAAGCTGGGTCGGAAGTTGGGTTGGAAGTGGGGTTAGAAGCTGGGTTGGAAGTTGGGTTGGAAGCTGGGTTGGAAGCTGGGTCGGAAGTTGGGTTGGAAGTGGGGTTAGAAGCTGGGTTGGAAGTTGGGTTGGAAGTTGGGTTGGAAGCTGGATTGGAATCTGGGTCGGAAGTTGGGTTGGAAGTGGGATTAGAAGCTGGGTTGGAAGTTGGGTTGGAAGTTGGGTTGGAAGTTGGGTTGGACGTTGGGTTGGAAGTGGAAATGGAAGTTCGGATGGAAGTTGGGTTTGAACTTGGGATGCAAGTTGGGATGGAAGTTGGGTCGGAAGATGGGTTGGAATTTGGGCTCGAAGTTGGAATGGAAGTTTGGTTGGATGCTGGGTTGGAAGTTGACTTGGATGTTGGGTTGTGAGTTGGGTTGGAAGTTGGGTTGGAAGTTGGGTTGGAAGTTGGGGTAAAAGTTGGGTTGGAAGTTGGGTTGGACATTAGGATAGAGTTTGGGATGGAAGTTGGTTTCGAATTTGGGTTCGAAGTTTGCTTGGAAGTAGGATTGGAGGTTGGGTTGGAAGTTGGGTTGGAAGTTGGGTTGGATGCTGGGTTGGAAGTTGGGTTGGAATCTGGGTTGGATGTTGGGTTGAAATATGGGTTAGAAGTCGGGATGGAAGTTGGGTTGGAAGCAAGGATGGAAGTTGGGATGGAAAATGGGATGAAAGTTGGGTTGGAAGCTGGGTTGGAAGTTGGGTTGGAATGTGGGTTGGAAGTTGGATTGGAAGTTGTGTTGGAAGATGGGTTGGAAGTTGGGTTGGAAGTTGGGTTGGAAGTTGGGTTGGAAGTTGGGATGGAAGTTGGG
>SZWC01000482.1:151929-258186 GCA_023375785.1 Penium margaritaceum
GTTGGAAGTTGACTTGGATGTTGGGTTGTGAGTTGGGTTGGAAGTTGGGTTGGAAGTTGGGTTGGAAGTTGGGTTGGACGTTGGGTTGGAAGTGGAAATGGAAGTTCGGATGGAAGTTGGATTTGAACTTGGGATGCAAGCTGGGATGGAAGTTGAGTCGGAAGATGGGTTGGAATTTGGGCTGGAAGTTGATATGGAAGTTTGGTTGGATGCTGGGTTGGAAGTTGACTTGGATATTGGGTTGTGAGTTGGGTTGGAAGTTGGGTTGGAAGTTGGGTTAGAAGTTGGGTTAACAGTTGGGTTGGAAGTTGAGTTGGACATTAGGATAGAGTTTGGGATGGAAGTTGGTTTGGACGTTGGGTTCGACTTTTGCTTGGAAGTAGGATCGGAGGTTGGGTTGGAAGTTGGGTTGGAAGTTGGGTTGGATGCTGGGTTGGAATTTGGGTTGGAATCTGGGTTGGATGTTGGGTTGAAGTTTGGATGGAAGTTGGCTTGGAAGCAATGATGGTAGTTGGGATGGAAAATGGGATGAAAGTTGGGTTGGAAGTTGGGTTGGAAGTTGGGTTGGAATGTGGGTTGGAAGTTGGATTTGATGTTGTGTTGGAAGATGGGTTGGAAGTTGGGTTGGAAGTTGGGTTGGAAGTTGGGTTGGAAGTTGAGTTGAACGTTGGGTTGGAAATTGGGTTGAAAGTTGGGTTGGAAGCTGGGTTGGAAGCTGGATTATAAGTTTGGGTGGAATTTGGGTTGGAAGTTCGGTTGGAAGTTGGGTTGGAATTTGGGTTGGAAGTTGGGTTGGAAGTTGGGGTGGAAGTTGGGTTGGAAGTTGGGTTGGAAGTTGGGTTGGAATTTGGGTTGGAAGTTGGGTTGGTATTTGGGTTGAAAGTTGGGTTGGAAGTTGGGTTGGAAGTTGAGTTTTAAGTTGGGTTGTAAGTTGGATTGGAGGTTGGGTTTGAAGTTGGGTTGGAAGTTGGGTTAGAAGTTGGATTGGAAGTTGGGTTGAAAGTTGGGTTGGAAGTTGGGTTGGAAGTTGGGTTGGAAATTGGATTGGAAGTTGGGTTGGAAGTTGGGTTGGAAGGTGGGTTGGATGTTGGATTGGAAGTTGTGTTGGAAGTTGGGTTGGAAGTTGGAATGGAGGTTGGGTTGGAAGTTGGGTTGGAAATTGGCTTGGACGATGGGTTGGAAATTGGGTTGAAAGTTGGGTTGGAAGCTGGGTTGGAAGCTGGACTAGAAGTTGGGCTGGAATTTGGGTTGGAAGTTGGGTTGGAAGTTGGGTTGGAATTTGGGTTGGAAGTTGGGTTAGTATTTGGGTTGAAAGTTGGGTTGGAAGTTGGGATGGAAGTTGGAATGGAAGTTGGGTTTGAAGCTGGGATGGAAGTTGGGATGGAAGTTGGGCTTAAAACTGGGTTGGAATTTGGGCTAGAAGTTGGGTTGGAAGTTGGGCTGGATGTTGGGTTGGAAGTTGAGTTTGAAGTTCGGTTATAAGTTGGATTGGAGGTTGGGTTGGAAGTTGGGTTGGAAGTTGGGTTAGAAGTTGAATTGGAAGTTGGGTTGGAAGTTGGGTTTGAAGTTGGGTTGGAATTTAGGTTGGAAGTTGTGATGGTGTTTGGGATGGAAGTTGGACTGGAAGTTGGATTGGAAGATGGGTTGGAAGTTGGGTTGGAGGTTGGGTTGGAAGTTGGGTTGGAAGTTGGGATGGAAATTGTGATTGAAGTTGGGTTGGATGTTGGGTTGGAAGTTGGATTGGGTGTTGGGTTTTAGGTTGGGTTTGAAGTGGGGTTGAAAGTTGGGTTGGAAGCTGGGTTGGATGCTGGGTTGGAAGTTGGGTTGGAATTTGGGCTGGATGTTGCGTTGAAAGATAGGTTTGCAGCTGGGTTGGAAGTTGGGTTGGAAGCCGGGTTGGAAGTTGGGATGGAAGTTGGGATAAAAGCTGGGTTGGCGGTTGGGTTGGAAATTGGGCTGGATGTTGGGTTGGAAGTTGGGTTGGATGTTGGATTGGAGGTTGGGTTGGAAGCTGGGCTGGAAGTTGAACTGGAAGCTGGATTGGAAGTTGGTTGGAAGTTGGGTTAGAAGTTGGGTTAGAAGCTGGGTTGGGTTGGAAGTTGGGATGGAAGTTGGGATGGAAGTTGGGATGGAAGTTGGGATGGAAGTTGGGATGGAAGTTGGGTTGGAAGTTGGGTTGGAAGTTGGGTTGGAAGTTGGGATGGAAGTTGGGATGGAAGTTGGGATGGAAGTTGGGATGGAAGTTGGGATGGAAGTTGGGTTGGAAGTTGGGTTGGAAGTTGGGTTGAAAGAAGTGTTTGAAGCTATGTCGGATACTGTGTTGGAAGTTGGGTAGGAATTTGGGTTGGAAGTTGGGCTGGAAGTTGGGTTGGAAGTTGGGTTGGAAGCTAGGTTGGAAGTTATAATGGAAACTGGGATGAAAGTTGGACCAGAAGTTAGGTTGGAAGTTGGGTTGGGAGTTGGGTTGGAAGTTGGGTTGGATGTTGGATTGAAAATTGGAGTGGAAGTTGGGTTAGAAGTTGGGATGGAAGTTGGGATGGAAGTTCGGTTGAAAGTTGGGTTGGGAGCTGGGATGGAAGTTGGGATGAAAACTGGGTTGAAAGTTGAGTTGGAGGTTGGGATGGAGACTGGGATGGAGGTTAGGTTAGATGTTGGGTTCGAAGTTAGGTTGGAAGTTGGGTTGGAAGTTGGGTTTGAAGTTGGGTTGAATGTTGGATTTAAAGTTGGATTAGATGCTGGGTTGGAAGATGGGCTGGAATTTGGGTTGGATGTTGGGTTGAAAGATGGATTAGAAGTTGGGTTGGAAGTTGGGTTGGAAGTTGGGTTGGAACTTTGGATGGAAGTTGGGATGAAAGTTGGGTTGGAAAATGGGTTGGAAGTTCGGTTGGAAGTTGGGTTGGAATGTGGGTTGGAAGTTTGATTGGAATCCGGGTTAGAAGTTGGGTTGGAAGTTGGGTTGGAAGTTGGGTTGGATGGATACTGGGATGGAAGTTGGGTTGAAAGTTGTATTGGATGGTGGGTTGGAAGTTGGGTTGGAAGTTGGATTGGACGTTGGGTTGGAAGTTGGGTTTGAAGTTGGGTTGCAAGTTGGGTTGGAAGTTGGGTTGGATGTTGGGGTGGAAGTTGGGATGGAAGTTGGATTTGAAGTTGGGATGGAAGTTGGGATGGAAGTTGTGTTGGAAGTTGGGTTGGAAGTTGGGTTGAAATTTGGGTTGGAAGTTGGGTTGGAAGTTGGGTCAGAAGTTTTGTTGGAGGTTTGGTTGGCACTTGGGTTGGAACTTGGGATGGAGGTCGTGTTGAAAGTTGGGTTGCGAACTGGGTTTAAATATGGGTATAAATGTGGGTTGGAAGTTGGGTTGCATGTTGGGTTGGAAGTTGGGTTGGGAGTTGCATTGGAAATTGGGTAGATATTTGGGTTGGAAGTTGGAATGGAAGTTGGGTTGTAAGTTGGGTTGGAAGTTGGGATGGAAGTTGGGATGAAGGTTGGGTTGGAAGTTGGGTCGGAAGTTGAGTTGGAAGTTGGGTTGGAAGCTGGGTTGGAAATTGAGCTGGAAGTTTGTATGGAAATTGAGTTGGAAGTTGGGTTGGGAGTTGGGATGGAAGCTGGGATGGAAGTTGGGTTGGACGTTGGGCTGGAGTTGGGTTGGAATTTGGGTTGGAAGTTGGGTTGGAAGTTGGGTTGGAAGTTGGGTTGGAAGCTGGGTTGGAAGTTGGGGTGGAAGTTGGGATGGAAGTTGGGTTTGAAGTTGGGATGGAAGTTGGGATGGAAGTTGGGTTGAAAGCTGGGTTGGACGGTGGGTTGGAATTCTATTTGGAATTTGGGTTGAAAGTTGGGTTGGAAGTTGGGTTGGAAGTTGGGTTGGAAGTTTGGTTGGATGTTGGGATGGAAGTTGGGATGGAAGTTCGGTTTGAAGTTGGGATAGAAGTCGGGATGGAAGTTGGGTTGGAAGATGGGCTGGACAGTGGGTTGGAAGTTGGGTTGAAAGTTGGGCTGGATATTGGGTTCGAAGTTGAGTTGCATTTTCTGTTGAAAGTTGGGTTTGAAGTTGGGTTCAAAGTTGGGTTGGAAGTTGGGTTGTATGCTGCGTTGGAAGTTGAGCTAGAAGTCGTGTTGGAAGTTGGGTTGGAAGTTCGGTTAAATTTGGGTTGAGATTGGATTGGAAGGTGGGTTGGAAGTTGGGTTGGAAGTAGGGTTGAAAGTTGGGTTGGAAGCTGGGTTGGAAGTTGGGTTGGAACGTGGGTTGGAAGTTGGGTTGGAAGTTGGGTTGGAAGCTGGGTTAGAAGCTGGGTTGGAAGTTGGGTTGGAAGTTGGGTTGGAAGCTGGGTTGGAAGTTGGGTTGGAAGTTGGGTTGGAAGCTGGGCTAGAAGCTGGGTTGGAAGTTGGGTTGGAAGTTGGGTTTGAAGTTGGGTTGGAAGTTGGGTTAGAAGCTGGGCTAGAAGTTGGGTTGGAAGTTGGATTGGAAGTTGGGGTGGAAGTTGGGTTGGAAGTTGGGATGGAAGTTGGGTTTGAAGTTGGGATGGAAGTTGGGATGGAAGTTGGATTGGAAGTTGGGCTGGATGTTGGCTTAGAAGTTGGGTTGGAAGTTGGGTTGGAAGTTGGGTTGGAAGTTAGGTTGGAAGTTGGGTTCTAAGTTGGATTGGAAGTTGGGTTGGAAGTTGGGATGGAAGTTGGGATGAAGGTTGGGTTGGAAGATGGATTGGAAGTTGGGTTGGAAGTTGGGTTGGAAGTGTGGTTGGATGCTTAGATGGATGTTGGGATTGAAGTTGGGTTTAAAGTTGGGATGGAAGTTGGGATGGAAGTTGGGTTGAAAGTTGGGTTGGACGGTGGGCTGGAAGTTGGGTTGGAAGTTGGGTTGGACTTTGGGTTGGAAGTTGAGTTTGAAGCTGGGTTGAAAAAATTGGGTTGGAAGTTGGGTTGAAAGTTGGGTTGGAGGCTGGATTGTATGCTGGGTTGGAAGTTGGGCTGGAAGTTGTCTTGGAAGTTGGGTTGGAAGTTGGGTCGAATTTGGGTTGAGATTGGATTGCAAGTTGGGTTGGAAGTTGGGCTGGAAGTTGGGCTGAAAGTTTGGTTGGAAGCTGGGTTGGAAGTTGGATTGGAACGTGGTTTGGAAGTTGGGATGGAAGTTGGGTTGGAAGTTGGGATGCAATGTGGGTTGGAAGGTTGGTTGGAAGTTTGGTTGGAAGTTTGGTTGGAAGTTGGGTTGGAAATTGTGTTGGAAGTTGTGTTGAAAGTTGGGTTGGAAGGTGGGTTAGAAGCTAAGTTGGAAGTTGGGTTGGAAGTTGGGCTGGAAGCTGGGTTGGAAGCTGGGTTGGATGTTGGGATGGAAGCTGGGATGGAAGCTGGGTTTGAAGTTGGGATGGAAGCTGGGATGGAAGATGGATTGGAAGTTGGGTTGGAAGTTGGGTTGGAAGTTCGATTGGAAGTTTGGCTGGGCGCTGGGTTGGAGGTTGGGTTGGAGGTTTGGTTGGAAGTGGGGTTGGAAGTTGGGTTGGAACTTGGGTTGGAACTTGGGTTGAAAGTTGGGTTGAAAGCTGGGTAGAAAGCTGGGTTGGAAGTTGCGTTGCATGTTGGGTTGGAAGTTGGGTTTGAAGTTGGATTGGAAGTTGGGTTGGAAGTTGGGTTGGAAGTTGGGTTGGAAATGGGGTTGAAAGTTGGGTTTTAAGTGGCGTTGGAAGTTGGGATGGAAGTTGGTATGAAGGTTGGGTTGGAAGATGGGTTGGAAGTAGGGTTGGAAGTTTGGTTGGAATTTGGGATGGAAGTTGGATGGAATTTGGGTTGGGCGTTGTGTTGGAAGTTGGGTTGGAAGCTGGGTTGGAAGTTGGGCTGGAAGTTTGGATGGAGGTTGGGTTGGAAGTTGGGTTGGAAGTTGGGATGGAAGCTGGAAAGGAAGTTGGGTAGGAATTTGGCTTGGAATTTGCGCTGGAATTGGGGCTGGAAGTTGGGTAGGAAGTTGGGTTGGAAGTTGGGCTCGAAGTTAAGTAGGAAGTTGGGCTGGAAGTTGGGTGGAAGTTGGACTGATATTGGGTTGGAAGTTGGGATGGAAGTTGGGTTGGATGTTGGGTTGAAAGTTGGGTTGGAAGCTTTGTTAGAAGCTGGGTTGGAACGTGGGTTAGACGTTGGGTTGGAAGTTGGACTGGAAGATGGGTTGGAAGTTGGGATGCAAGTTGGGTTGGACGTTGGCTTAGAAATTGGGTTGGAAGTTGGGTTGGAAGCTTGGTTAGAAGCTGGGCTGTAAGTTAGGTTGGAAGTTGGGTTGGAAGTTGGGTTGGAAGTTGGGTTGGAAGCTGGGCTGGACGTTGGGTTGGAAGTTGGGTTGGAAGTTGGATTGGATGTTGGGTAGGAAGTTGGGATGGAAGTTGGGTTTGAAGTTGGGATGGACGTTGGAATGGAAGTTGGATTGGAAGCTGGGTTGAAAGGTGGGTTTGAAGTTAGGTTGGAAGTTGGATTGGAAGTTGGGTGTGAAGTTGGGTTGGTAGTTTGGTTGGAAGTTGGGTTGGAAGTTGGATTGGAACTTTGGTTGGAACTTGGGTTGGAAGTTGGGTTGCATGTTGGGTTGGAAGTTGGGTTGGAAGTTGGATTGGAAGTTGGGTTGGAAGGTGGGTTGGCAGTTGCGTTGGAACTTTGGTTGAAAGTTGGGTTGGAAGTTTGGTTGGAAGTTGGGATGGAAGTTGGGATGAAGGTTTTTTTGGAAGATGGGTTGGAAGTTGGGTTGGAAGTTCGGTTGGAAGTTGGGTTGGATGCTGGGATGGAAGCTAGGACTGAAGTTGGGGTTGAAGTTGGGATGGAAGTTAGCATGGAAGTTGGGTTGAATGTTGGGTTGGATTGTGGGCTGGAAGTTGGGTTGGAAGTTGGGTTGGACTTTGGGTTGGAAGTTGAGTTTGAATCTGGTTTGAAAACTGGGTTGGAAGTTGGGTTGAAAGTTGGGTTGGAAGCTGGATTGTATGCTGGGCTGGAAGTTGGGCTGAAAGTTGTGTTGGAAGCTGGGTTGGAAGTTGGGTCGAAATTGGGTTGAGATTGGATTGGAAGTTGGGTCGGAAGTTGGATTGGAAGTTGGGCTAAAAGTTTGGTTCGAAGCTGGGTTTGAAGTTTGGTTGGAACGTGGGTTGGAAGTTGGGATGGAAGTTCGGATGGAAGTTGGATTGGAAATTTGGATGAGAGGTGGGTTTGAAGTTGGGTTGGAAGTTGGGTTGGAAGTGTGGTTGGAAGTTGGGTTGGAAACTAGGTTGGAAGTTGGGTTGAAAGTTGGGTTGGAAGTTGGACTCGAAGTTGCGCTGGAATTTGGGTTGGAAGTTGGGTAGGAAGTTGGGTTGGAAGTTGGGCTGGTAGTTGTGTAGGAAGTTGGGTTGGAAGTTGGGTGGAAGTTGGGTTGAGATTGGGTTGGATGTTGGGTTGGAAGTTGGGTTGGATGTTGTGTTGAAAGTTGGGTTGGAAACTGGGTTGGAAGGTGGATTAGAAGTTGGGTTGGAAGTTCGGCTGGAAGTTGGGTTGGAAGTTGGGATGGAAGTTGGGTTGGACGTTGGCTTGGAAGTTGGGTTGGAAATCGGGTTGAAAGCTGGGTTAGAAGCTGGGTTGGAAGTTGGGTTGGAAGTTGCATTGGAAGTTGGATTGGAAGTTGGGCTGGAAGCTGGGCTGGAAGTTGGGTTGGAAGTTGGGTTGGAAGTGGGGCTGGATGTTGGGTTGTAAGTTGGGATGGAGGTTGGGTTTGAAGTTGGGATGGATGTTGGGATGGAAGTTGGATTGGAAGTTGGGTTGTAAGGTGGGTTGGAAGTTAGGTTGGAAGTTGGGTTGGAAGTTGGGTAGAAAGTTGGGTTGGAAGTTGGGTTGCATGTTGGGCTAGAAGTTGGGTTGGAAGTTGGATTGGAACTTTGGTTGGAACTTGGGTTGGAAGTTTGGTTGGAAGTTGGGTTGAAAGCTGGGTTGGAAGTTGGGTTGGAAGTTGGGATGGAAGTTGGGATGAAGGTTGGGTTGGAAGATGGGTTGGAAGTTGGGTTGGAAGTTGGGTTGGCAGTTGGGTTGGATGCTGAGATGGAAGTTGGGACTAATGTTGGGTTTGAAGTTGGGATGGAAGTTGGGATGGAAGTTGGGTTGAAAGTTGGGTTGGTTGGTGGGCTGGAAGTTGGGCTCGAAGTTGGGTTGGACGTTGGGTTGGAAGTTGAGTTTGAAGCTGGGTTGAAAATTGGGTTGGAAGTTGGGTTGAAAGTTGGGTTGGAAGCTGGATTGTATGCGTGGTTGGAAGTTAGGCTGGAAGTTGAGTTGGAAGTTGGGTTGGAAGTTGGATCGAATTTGGGTTGAGATTGGATTGGAAGTTGGGTTGGATGTTGGGTTGGAAGTTGGGCTGAAATTTTGGTTGGAAGCTGGGTTGGAAGTTGGGTTGGAAGTTGGGTTGGAACGTGGGTTGGAGGCTGGGATGGAAGTTGGGATGGAAGTTGGGTTGGAAGTTGGGTTGGATGTTGGGATGGAAATTGGGATGGAAGTTGGGTATGAAGTTGGGATGGAAGCTATGATGGAAGGTGGATTGGAAGTTGGGTTGGAAGTTGGGTTGGAAGTTGGGTTGGAAGTTGGGTTCGAAGTTTGGTTGGAAGTTGGATTGGAAGTTTGAAAGAAACTTGGGTTGAAAGTTGGGTTGAAAGCTGGGTAGAAAGCAGGGTTGGAAGTTGGGTTGCATGTTGGGTTGGAAGTTGGGTTGGAAGTTGGATTGGAATTTGGGTTGGAAGTTGGGTTGGAAGTTGGGTTGGAAATTGGGTTGAAAGTTGGGTTGGAAGTTGGATTGGAAGTTGGGATGGAAGTTGGGATGAAGGTTGGGTTGGAAGATGGGTTGGAAGTTGGGTTGGAAGTTGAGATGGAAGCTGGAATGGAAGTTGGGTTGGATGTTATGCTGGAAGTTGCGCTGGAATTTGGGCTGGAAGTTGGGTGGGAAGTTGGGATGAAAGTTGGGTTGGAAGTTGGTTTGGATGCTGGGGTCGAAGTTGGGATGGAAGTTGGGTTGGAAGTTGGACTGGAAGCTGTGTAGGAAGTTGGGTTGGAATCTGGGTTGAAGTTGGGTTGAGATTGGGTTGGTAGTTGGGTTGGAAGTTGGGTTGGAAGTTGGGTTGAAAGTTGGGTTGGAAGCTGGGTTGGAAGTTGGGATCGAACGTGGGTTGGAAGTTGGGCAGGAAGTTGGGTTGGAAGTTGGGTTGGAAGTTGGGATGGAAGTTGGGTTGGAAGTTGGGTTGGAAGTTGGGTAGGAAGTTGGGTTGGAAGTTGGGTTGGAAGTTTGTTTGAAAGTTGGGTTGGAAGTGTTTGAATCTTGATCATGACTCGCACGGCTCAACTGGGTTCTCCTCTGACTCCGTGACGTCATCCAACTCTCCCCTGGACACCCGATCAACGGGAAATGGAAAAGCCAGTCCGGTCCCGGTTCACCTCCCGTATCATGCCTCCCGAACAACTCAGATGGCCTGACCAATGAAACCTTTTTGGTCTAAACATCCGACCGTCCGAACCTGCCACGACCAACGCCAACAGACATTTGACGCCAAGCAACGACCGGCAAGATCTGCTGTCAACAGTCCTGCTTCCTGGTCCGTTCGCCGTGGCGACCACCAAGGGTCGATAGGAGGAAGCACGTCCTCCACTCCAACTGGGAGGACTCCCAATAGGACAAGATCGTGCGGATTCGCACTGCGCCTTGGCACCGCAAAGACACAGAAGTAGCAGCAGCAGCACAATGGTGGCTGCGGCTTCACATCTCGCACTGCCCGCCCTAATGGGTGTAGGCACCTATTATCTAGCTCTAGGACTAGCTAGTACTGAAACCAGTAGGACCCTTATATTCACCTGCCTCGGTTAATTCCTCCCCAGTATTCCTTCATCATCATCTTCCTCAGTTCAGTTACCGGTCATTCTCCCATCGCTCTCATCACTCTTCTTGTTGCCTCCACTCAATCACCTATCGCTTTTGTAACGTTTTCCAGGTCCTCTGCTTCTCGTCTGCGCTCAGACCTCTGACCCTAAGGTAGCTGCACTTCCGAGGTGTGCCTCAAAGCCGTTTTCTGCTCCTCACCCACTGCTGTGTCCAAACCGCGGTGGTCCTCTGTCTGCGCTTCGGAGCCTACTTCTTCTTCACTGCCGAAGTGCCGCCATTTAGCACTCATCCACAGTGCTTTGTGGCCTCAGCTGTGAAGTCATATTCCGTAAGCCTTCCACACCTTTGTGGCAGCTTCCATGCCACTTGCTTCTTTACTCCTCTGCATGCTCCGTTGCTCCCATTTTCTTGACAGGAAGCTGGGTTAGACGCTGAGTTGGAAGTTGGGTTGGAAGTTGGGTTGGACGTTGGGTTGGAAGTTGGGTTGGTAGTTGGGTTGGAAGCTTGATTGGAAGCTGGATTTCGTTGGTCAAAGGCATTACATATGCCTACTTTGGTTGGTCATTGTGCATGGTAGCCACACCGTGCTACAAATTATTGAAGGTTGTTTTCCTTGCTAGTTGAAAACTAATATTCCAAAACCATTGTTTCCCCCTCTAACCATTTGTAACTCGTGTTATGGATTGTAAAAGTTGACTACCCATAGTGAAATTCTTTGGTCATGGTCAGTGACATGCCTAGTTTGGTTGTTCGGTATACAAAGTAGCCAGACCCAGCCACCACGTACTGAAGTTATTTTTCCTTTCTAGTCAATACACAGGGTTCCCAAACCATTGCCTCTCCTTCTGACCATTTGTGACTCGTGTTATGAGTTGTCAATGTTGACCATACATAGTGGACTTCTTTGGTCATAGTCAGTGACGTATGCATCCTTTGGTTGGTCGTTGTGCACGCTAGCCACACCGTGCCAATATTTGTTGAAGGTCTTTGTACTTGCTAGTTGATAACTTGTGTTCCCAACCCATTGTTTTCCCCTCTGACCATTTGTGACTCCTGTTCTGAATTTTCAACGTTGACCACACACTGTGCAATTCTTTTGGTCATAGTTAGTGGCATATGCCTACTTTGGTTTGTCACTGTACATGGTTGCCACGCCTTGTCACTACGTACAGAAGGTCTTTGTGCTTTCTAGTTGATAGCTAGTGTTC
Organism: Penium margaritaceum; assembly: GCA_023375785.1. Classification (NCBI taxonomy): domain Eukaryota; kingdom Viridiplantae; phylum Streptophyta; class Zygnematophyceae; order Desmidiales; family Peniaceae; genus Penium; species Penium margaritaceum. Next base: position 162,983 of record SZWC01000482.1, read on the forward strand.
CCAAAGCATTGTTACCCCCTCTCACTATCGGTGACTCTTGTTGTGAGTTGTCAATGTTGACCACATGAAGTGAACTTTTTTGGTCATGGTTAGTGACATGTGCATACTTTGGTTGGTCACTGTGCATTGTAGCCACAGTGAGCCACTGCACATTGAAGGTCTTTGTACTTGCCAGTTGAAAACTAGTATTCACAAACCATTGTTTCCCCCTTTTACCATTTGTGACTCCTGTTGTGAGTTGTCAAAGTTGGCCACACATAGTGACATTCTTTGGTCATGGTCAGTGACAAATGCCTACTTTGGTTGGTCATTGTACATGGTAGCCACACCGTGCTACTACTTATTGAAGGCCCTTGTGCTTGCTAGTTCACACCTAGTGTTCCCCAACCATCGTTCCCCCCTCTGACCATGTGTGACTCGTAATATGAGTTGTCAATGTTGACCACACACTGCGGATTTCATTGGTCAAAGGCAGTACATATGCCTATTTCGGTCAGTCATTGTGCATGGTAGCCACACCGTGCTACTAATTATTGAAGGTCGTTGTCCTTGCTAGTTGCAAACTACTATTCCAAAACCATTGTTTCCCCCTCTGACCATTTGTGACTCATGGTATGGATTGTGAACGTTGACCACCCATACTGAAATCCTTTGTTCATGGTCAGTGACACATGCCTAGTTTGGTTGTTCGGTATACATAGTAGCCACACCCTGCCACCACGTACTGAAGTTCGTTGTCCTTTTTAGTCGATACACAGGATTCCCAAACCATTGCCTCTCCCTCGGAGGGGGAAACAATGGGTTGGGAACACTGGTTATCAACAAGCAAGTACGAAGACCTTCAACAAGTAGTTGCACGGTATGGCTAGCGTGCATAGTAACCAACCAAAGGATGCATACATCACTTACTATGACTGAAGAATTCCACTATGTTTGGTCAGCATTGACAACGCATAACACGAGTCACAAATGGTCAGAGGGAGAGACAATGGTTTGGGAGACCTATGCATGGACTAGAAAGGAAAAAGAACTTCAATACGTAGTGGAACGCTGTGGCTACAGTGTACACCAAACAACCAGACCTGGCATATGTCACTGACCATGACCAAAGAATTCCAATATGGGTGGTCAACATTCACCAACCATAACACGAGTCACAGACGGTCAAAAGGGGAAACAATGGTCTGGGAATATCAGTTCTTAACTTGCAAGTACGGCAACATTCAATCAGTAGAAGCACGGTGTGGCTACCATGCACAATTACTGACCAAAGTAGGCATATCTAATGCCTTTGACCAAAGAAATCTGATGTGTGTGATTAATGTTGACAACTCATAATAGGAGTCACAAATGGTCAGAGGGGGAGACAGTGGTTTGGGAACACCAGGCATCAACAAGCAAGCACAAGGACTTTCAATAAGTTGTAGCGCGGTGTGCATACCATGCACGATGACCACCCAAAGTAGGCATGTGTCACTGATCATGACCAAATAATGTCACTAAATGTGATAAACTTTGACAACTCATAACACGAGTCACAAATGGTCAGAGTGGAAGATAATGGTTTGTGAATACTAGTTATTGAGTAGTAAGTACAAATCCCTTCAATATGTAGTGGCACAGTGTGGCTACAATGCACAGTGACCAACCAAAGTTCGCATGTGTAACTGACCATGACCAACAAACTCCACTTCATGTGGTCAACGTTGACAACTCATAACACGAGTCATAGATAGTCAGAGGGGGGTAACAATGGGTTGGGAACACTAGCAAACAACTAGAAAGCATAAAGACCTTAAATACGTAGTGATACAGCGTGATAGCCATGTACAGTGACAACCCAAACTACGCATATGTCACTAACCATGACGAGACGAATTTCACCGTGTGTGGTCAACGTTGAAATTAATAACACGGGTCACAAATGGTCAGAGAGGGAAACAATGGGTTGAGAACACTAGTTATCAAGTAGCAAGTATGCAGACTGTCAACAAAGAGTGTCACGGTGTTGCTAGTGTGCATAGTGACCAACCAAAGGATGCATACGTCACTGACTGTTACCAAAGAAGTCCACTATGTGTGGTCAACACTGACAACTCATAACGCGAGTCACAAATGGTCACAGGGAGAGACAATGGGTTGGGAATCCTATGCATGGACTAGAAAGGACAAAGAATACAATAGGTAGTTGCACGGTGTGGCTCCTGCGCACACCAAACAACCAAACTAGGCATATGTCACTGACCATGACCAAAGAATTTCAACATAGGTGGTCAAAGTTCACCAACCATAACACGAGCCACCAACGGTCAGAGTGGGGAACAATGGTCCGGGAATATCAGTTGTCAACTAGCAAGTACATCGACCTTGAATCAATAGTAGTACGCTGTGTGTGGTCAACGTTGAAAACTCATAATACGAGTCACAAACGGTGAGAGGGGAAAAAATGGTTTGGGAACACCAGGTATCAACTAGCAAACACAATGACCTTCAATACGTGGTGGCATCATGTGCATACCATGCACGATGACCAACCAAAGTAGGCATATGTTATTGACCATGAACAAATAATGTCAAAAAGTGTGGTAATGTTTGACAACTCATGACACGAGTTACAAATGGTCAGAGTGGAAGATAATGGTTTGTGAATACTAGTTATCAAATAGCAAGTACAAATGCTTTCAGTATAAAGTGGCACAGTGCCGCTACCATGCACATTGACCAACCAAAGTATGCATATGTAACAGACCGTGACCCACAAATTCCACTTCATGTGGTCAACGTCGACAACTCACAACACCAGTCACAGATTGTCAGAGGAGGGGGTTACAATGGGTTGGGAACACTAGCTTTCAAGTAGAAAGTATAGATACCTTCAATACATAGTGACACGGTGTGGTAGCCATGTACAATGACAATCCAAACTACACATATGTCACTAACAATGACCAAACAAATTTCACAGTGTGTGGTCAACGCTGAAAACTCATAACACGAGTCACAAATGGTCAAAGGGGGGAAACAATGGGCTGGGACCACTAGTTATCAACTAGCAAGTACAAAGACCTTCAACAAGAAGTGGCACGGTGTGGCTAGCGTGCAAAGTGACCAACCAAAGGATGCATACGTCACTGAATATGACCAATGGAGTCCACTATGTGTGGTCAACATTGACAACTCATAACACAAGTCACACATGGTCAGAGAAAGAGACAATGGTTTGGGAACTCTATGCATGGACTATAAAGGAAAAAGAACTTCAATATGGGTGGTCAACTGTATGGCTACTATGCACACCAAACAACCAAACTAGGCATATGTCACTGACCATGACCAAAGAACCTCAATATGGGTGGTCAACGGTCACCAACCATAACACGAGTCACAAACGGTCCGAGGGGGAAGTAACGGTCCGGAGATATCTGTTCCCAACTAGCAAGTACAACGATCTACAATCAGTAGTAGCACGGTGTGGCTACCATGCACAATGACCGACCAAAGTAGGCATATGTATTGCCTTTGACCAAAGAAATCCGCTGTGTGTGGTGAACATTGACAACTCATAATACGAGTCACAAATGGTCAGAGGGGAAAACAATGGTTTGGGAACACCAGGTATCAACTAGCAAACACAATGAACCCCAATGAGTAGTGGCATGGTGCGAATACCATGCACGATGACCAACCGAAGTATGCATATGTCACTGACCATGACCAAAGACTGTCACCATGTGCGGTAAACTTTGACAACTCATAACATGAATCGCAAATGGTTTGAGTGGAAGATACTGGTTTCCGAACACTAGTTATTGACTAGCAAGTACAAATACCTTCAATGTGTAGTTGCACAGTGTGGCGAAAATGCACTGTGACCAACCAAAGCATGCATATGTCACTAACCATGACCCAAGAGTTTCACTTCATGTGGTCAATGTTGACAACTCACAACAGGACTCACGGATAGTGATAGAGGGTAACAATTGTTTGAGAAGAATTGCTATCAAGTAGAAAGCACAAAGACCTTCAATACATAGTGAAACGGGGTGGTAACCATGTATTGTGACAAAACAATGTATACATGTGTCACTAACCATGACCAAAAGAATTTCACAGTGTGTGGTCAACGTTGAAAACTCATAACACGAGTCACAAATGGTCAGAGGGGGAAAGAATAGGTTGGGAACACTAGTTATAACCTAGCAAGTACAAAGACCTTCAACAAGCAGAGGCACGGTGTGGCTAGCATGTACAGTGACCAACCAAAGGATGCATACGTCATTGACAAAGAACTTCAATGCGTAGTGGCACCGCGTGGCTACTATGCACACCAAACACCCAAACTAGGCATATGTCACTGACCATGACCAAAGAATTTCAATATGGGTGGTCAATGTTCACCAGCCATAACACGGGTCACAAATAGTCAGAGGGGGAAACAATGGTCCGGGAATATCAGTTCTGAACTAGCTAGTACAACAACCTTCAATCAATAGTAGCACGGTGTGGCTACCATGCACAGTGACCAACCAAAGTATGCATATGTACTGCCTTTTAGCAAAGAAATCCACTGTGTGTGGTCAACATTGACAACTCATAGTACGAGTCACAAATGGTCACAGGGGGGAAAGAATGGTTTGGCGTCACCAGGTATCAACTAGCAAGCACAATGACATTCAACGAGTTCTGGCACGGTGTGGATACCATGCACGATGACCAACTAAAGTATGGATATGTCACTGACCATCACCAAGGAATGTCACCGTGTGTGGTAAACTTTGAAAATTCATGAAACGAGTCACAAATGGTCAAAGTGGAAGGAAATGTTTTCTGAATAATAGTTATTGACTAGCAAGTACAAATACCTTCAATATGTAGTTGCACAGTGTGGCTACAATGCACATAGACCAACCAAAGTATGCATATGTCACCAACCATGACCAAAGAGTTTCACTTAATGTGGTCAATGTTGACAACTCACAACAGGAGTCACAGATAGTGAGAGAGGGTGGGAGTTATCTGGGAAGACTAGCTATAAAGTAGAAAGCACAAAGACCTTCAATATGAAGTGACACGGGGTTGTAACCATGGACAGTGACAAAACGAACTATGCATATGTCACTAACCATGACCAAACGAATCTCTCATTGTGTGGTCAATGTTGAAAACACATAACACGAGTCACAAATGGTCAGAGGGGGAAACAATGGGTTGGGAACACTAGTTATCAACTAGCAAGTACAAAGACCTTCAACAAGCAGTGGCACGTTGTGGCTAGTGTGCACAGTGACCAACCAAACGGTGCATACGTCACTGACTATGACCGAAGAAGTCCACTATGTGTGGTCAACGTTGACTGCTCATAACACAGGTCACAAATGGTCAGAGGGAGAGACAATGGGTTGGGAACCATATGCATGGATTAGAAAGGAGAAATAACTTTAATATGTAGTGGCACGGTGTGACTAATATGCACACCAAACAACCAAACTAGGCATATGTCACTGACCATGACCAAAGAATTTCAATATGGGTGGTCAACGTTCACCAACCATAACACGAGTCACAAACGGTCAAAAGAAGAAAAATTGGTCTGGAAATATCAGTTATCAGTTTGCAAGTACCGCCACCTTCAATCAGTAGAAGCGTGGTTTGGCTACCATGCACAGTGACCGACCAACGTACGCATACCTAATGCCTTGACCAAAGAAATCCGCAATGTGTGATCAATGGTGACAACTCATAATAGGAGTCACAAATTGTCAGAGGGGGAGACAGTGGTTTGGGAACACTGGGCATCAACTAGTAAGCACAATGGCCTTCAATACGTTGTGGCACAGTGTGCATACCATGCACAATGACCAACCAAAGTAGGTATATGTCACTGACCATGACCAACGAACTTTACTTCATGTGGTCAGCGTTGACAGCTAACAACAGGAGTCACATATGGTCTGAAGGGGGTAACAATGGTTTGAGCACTAGCTATCAACTAGAAAGCACAAAGACCTTCAATACATAGTGACACGGTGTTGTAACCATGTTTGGTGACAAAACAAAGTGGGCATATGTCACTAACCACAACCAAACAAATGTCAGAGCGTGTCGTCAACTTAGAAAACTTATAACATGAGTCACAAATGGTCGGAGGGGAAAACAATGGGTTGGAAACACTAGTTATCAACAAGCAAGTACAATGACCTTCAACAAGTAGTGGCACGGTGTGGCTAGCGTGCACAGTGACCAACTATGACCAAAGAGTTCCACTATGTGTGGTCAGCATTGACAACTCATGACACGAGTCACAGTTGGTCAGGGGGGGGAGACAATGGTTTGGGAAACCTATGCATGGACTAGAAAGAACAAAAAACTTCAATACGTAGTGGCAAAGTGTGGCTACTGTGCACACCAAAGAACCAGACTAGGAATATGTCACTGACCATGACCAAAGAATTTCAATATGGGTGGTCGACGTTCACCGACCATAACACAAGTAAAAAATGGCCAAAAGGGGAAACAATGGTCTGGGAATATCAGTTCTCAACTTGCAAGTACTACGACCTTCAATCAGTATAATCACGGTGTTGCTACCATGCACAATGACCGATCAAAGTAGGCATATCTAATGCCTTCAACCAAAGAAATCCGCATTGTGTGATCAATGTTCACAACTCATAATAGGAATTACAAATGGTCAGAGGGGGAGACAGTGGGTTGGGAACACCAGGCATCAACTATCAAGCAGAAGGACCTTCAAAACGTTGTTGCACGGTGTGCATACCATGCACGGTGACCAACCAACGTAGGCATATGTCACTGACCATGACCAAATAATGTCACCAAGTGTGGTAAACATTGACAACTCATAACATGAGTCACAAATGGTCAGAGTGGAAGATAATTGGTTGTGAATACTAGTTATTGAGTAGCAAGTACAAATACCTTCAATATGTAGTGGTACAGTGTGGCTACCATGCAGTGACAACCAAATGATGCATATGTAATTGACCATGACCAACAAATTCCACTTCATGTGGTCAACATTGACAACTCACAACACGAGTCAAAGATAGTCAGAGGGGGGTAACAATGGGTTGGGAACACTAGCTATCAACTGAAAAGCAAAAAGACCTTAAATACATAGTGACACGGCGTGGTAGCCATGTACAGTGACAAACCAAACTATGCATATGTCACAAACCATGACTGGACGAAGTTAACAGTGTGTGATCAGCGTTAAAAACCCATACCACGAGTCACAAATGGTCAGAGGGGGAAACAATGCGTTGGAAACACTAGCTATCAACAAGCAAGTAGGAGTACCGTCAACAAGGAGTGGCACAGTGTGGCTAGTGCGCACAGTGACCAACCAAAGGATGCATACGTCACTGACTATGACCGAAGTAGTCCACTATGTGTGGTCAACATTGACAACTCACAATACGAGTCAAAAAATGGTGAGAGGGAGAGACAATGGTTTGGGAATTCTATGTATCAACTATAAACGACAAAGAACTTCAATACGCAGTGGCCCGGTGTGGCTTCTATGCACACCAGACAACCAAACTAGGCATATGTCACTGTCCATGACCAGAAAAGATCAATATGGGTGGTCAACATTCACCAACCATAACACGAGTCACAAACCGTCAGAAGGGGAAACAATGGTCTGAAAATATCAGTTATCAACTAGCAAGTACAGCGACCTTCAATCAGTAGAAGCACGGTATGGCTACCATGCACAATGACCGACCAAACTAGGCATATCTAATACCTTTGACCAAAGAAATCCGTTGTGTGTGGTCAATGTTGACAACTCATAATAGGAGTCACAAATGGTTAGAGGGGGAGACAACGGGTTGGGAACACCAGGTATCAACTAGCAAGCACAAGGACCTGGAAAACGTTTTGGCAAGGTGTGCATACCGTGCACCGTGACCAACCAAAGTAGGCATACGTCACTGATCATGAAAAAATAATGTCACTAAGTGTGGTAAACTTGGACAACTCATAACACGAGTCACAAATGGTCATTGTGGAAGATAATGGGTTGTGAATACTAGTTATCGAGTAGCAAGTACAAATACCTTCAATATGTAGTGGCATAGTGCGGCTACCATGCACAGTGACCAACCAAAGTATGCATATGTAACGCACCATGACCAACAAATTCCACTTCATGTGGTCAACGTGGAAAACATACAACACGAGTCACAGATAGTCAGAGGGGGGTAACAATGGGTTGGGAACACTAGCTATCAACTAGAAAGCATAAAGACCTTCAATACATAGTGACACGGTGTGGTAGCCATGTATAGTGACAAACCAAACTACGCATATGTCACTAACAATGACCAAACGAATTTCACAGTGTGTGGTCAGAGGGGGAAACAATGGGTTGGAAACACTAGTTATCAACTAGCAAGTACGAAGACATTCTACATGTAGTGGCACGGTGTGGCTAGCGTGCACAGTGACCAACCAAAGGATACATACGTCACTGACTATGACCGATGAAGTCCACTATGTGTGGTCAACATTGACAACTCATAACACGCGTCACACATGGGTGGATGGAGAGACAATGGTTTGGGAACCCCATGCATGGACTAGAAAGGACAAAGAACTTCAATACATAGTGGCACAGTATGGCTACCATGCACACCGAACAACCAAAACTAGGCATATGTCACTGACCATGACCAAAGAATTTCAATATGGGTGGTCAATGTTCACCAACCATAACCTGAGTCACAAACGGTCAGAGGGGGAAACAATGGTCCGGGAATATCAGTTCTCGACTAGCAAGTACAACGACCTTCAACCAGTGGTAGCACAGTTTGGCTACCATGCACAATGACCGACCAAAGTAGGCACCTGTACTGCCTTTGACCAAATAAATCCGGTGTGTGTGGTCAACATTTACCACTCATAACACGAGTCACAATGGGTGAGAGGGGAAAACATTTCTTTTGGAACACCAGGTATCAAGTAGCAAACACAATGAACTCCAATGAGTTATGGCACGGTGCGAATACCATACACGACGACCAACCAAACTATTCATATGTTACTGACCATGACCAAATAATGTCACCATGTGCGGTCATCTTTGACAACTCATAACACGAGTGACAAATGGCTTTTCATGCTAGTTATCGACTAGCAAGTATAAATACCTTCAATATGTAGTGGCACAGTGTGGGTACAATGCACAGTGACCAACCAAAGCATGCATATGTCACTAACTATGACCGAAGAATTTCACTTCATGTGGTCAATGTTGACAACTCAGAACACGATTCACACATAGTTAGAGAGGGTAAGAATGGGTTAGAAGGACTAGCTATCAACTAGAAAGCACAAATACCTTCAATACGTACTGACATGGCGTGGTAACCATGTACAGTGACAAAGCAATGTAGGCATATGGCACAAACCATGACCAAAAGAATCTCCCAGTGTGTGGTCAACTTTGAAAAGGCATAACATGAGTCACAAATGGTTAGAGGGGGAAACAATGGGTTTGGAACACTAGTTATCAGATAGCAAGTACGAAGAACAACCAAACTAGAAATATGTCACTGACCATGACCAAAAATTTTCAATATGGGTGGTCAATGTTCACCAACCATAACACAAGTCACAATCGGTCAGACGGGGGAACCATGGTCCGGGAATATCAGTTATCAACTAGCAAGTACAACGACCTTCAATCAGTAGTAGCACTGTGTGGCTATCATGCAAAATGACTGACCATAGTAGGCATACGCATTGCCTTTGACCAAAAGAATCCGCTATATGTGGTCAACATTGACAAATCTGATACGAGTCACAAATGGTCAGATGGGGGAAACAATGGTTCGAGAACAATAGGCATCAGTTATCAAGCACAATGACCTTCAAAAACTTGTGGCACGGTGTGCATACCATCCACGATAACCAACCAAAGTAGGCACATGTCACTGAACATGACCAACTAATGTCACTAAGTGTGGTAAACTTTGACAACTCATAACACGAGTCACAAATGGTCAGAGTTTAAGATAATGGTTTCTGAATACTAGTTATTGAGTAGCAAGTACAAATACCTTCAATATGTAGTTGCACAGTGTGGATGCCATGCACAGTGACCAACCAAATTATGCATATGTAACTGACCATGACCATTGAATTCCACTTCATGTGGTCAACGTTGACAACTCACAACACGAGTCACAGGAAGACAGATGGGGGTAACAATTGGTTGGGAACACTAGCTATCAGCAAGAAAGCATAAAGACCTTAAATGCATAGTGACACGGTGTGGTAACCATGTACAGTAACAAACCAAAGTAGGCATATGTCACTAACCATGACCAAAGTAATTTCACAGTGTGTGGTCAACGTTGAAAGCTCATAACACGAGACACGAAATGTCAGAGGGGGAAACAATGGGTTGGGAACACCATTTACCATGTAGCAAGTACAAATTCCTTCAACAAGCTGTGGCACGCTGTGGCTAGTATGTACAGTGACCAACCGAAGGATGCATACGTCACCGACCTTGAACAAAGAAGTCCACTATGTGTGGTCAATATTGACAACTCATAACACGAGTCACAAATGATAAGAGGGAGTAACCATAGTTTTGGAACCCTATGTTTTGACTATAAAGGACAAATAACTTCAATACGTAGTGGCACGGTGTGGCTAATATGCACACCAAACAACCAAACTAGGCATATGTCACTGAGCATGACTATAGAATTTCAATATGGGTGGTCAACGTTCACTAACCATAACACGAGTCACAAACGGTTAGAGGGGGAAAAAAATGGGTTGGGAACACCAGGTATCAACTAGGAAGGACAAGTACCTTCAATAAGGTGTGGCACGGTATGGATACCATGCATGATGACGGACCAAAGTAGGCATATGTCACTGACCATGACCAAATAATGTCGCTAAGTGAAGTAAAGTTTGACAACACATAACACGAGTCACAAATGGTCAGAGTGGAAGACAATCGTTTGTAAATACTTGTTATCGAGTAGCAAGTACAAATACATACATTCAATATGTAGTGGCACAGTGTGGCTACCATGCACAATGACCAACCAATGTATGCATGTCACTGACCATAACCAACAAATTCCACTTCATGTGGTCAATGTTGACAACTCACAACACGAGTCACAGATCGTCTGAGGGGGGTAAGAATGATTTGGAAACACAAGCTATCAACTAGAAAGCACAAAGACCTTCAATACATAGTGACACGGTGTTGTTACCATGTTTAGTGACAAACCAAAGTGGGCATATGTCACTACCCACGACCAAACAAATTTCACAGTGTGTGGTGAACGTTGAAGTTTCATAACACAAGTCACAAATGGCAAGAGCGAGAGACAATGGTTTGAGAAACCTGTGCATGGACTAGAAAGGACAAAGAACTTCAATACGTAGTGGCACGGTGTGGCTACTGTGTACACCAAACAAGCAGACTAGGCATATGTCACTGACCATGACCAGATAATTTCAATATGGGTGGTCAACGTTCACCAACCATAACAAGAGTCACAAATGGTCAAAAGGGGAAACAATGGTCTGGGAGTATCAGTTCTCACGTTGCAAGTACAGCGACCTTCAATCAGTAGAAGCGTGGTGTGCTTACCATGCACAATGACCGACCAAAGTAGGCATATCTAATGCCTTTGACCAAAGAAATCCGCTGTGTGTGATCAATGTTCACAACTCATAAAAGGAGTCACAGATGGTCAGAGGGGGAGACAGTGGGTTGGGAACACCAGGCATGAACTAGCAAGCACAAGGACTTTCAATAAGTTTTTGCATGGTGTGCATACCATGCACGATGACCAACCAAAGTAGGCATATGTCACTGACCATGACCAAATAATGTCACTAAGTGTGGTAAACGTTTACAACTCATAACACGAGTCACAAATGGTAAGAGTGGAAGATAATTGTTTGTGAATAATAGTTTTTGAGTAGCAAGTACAAATACCTTCAATATGTAGTTGCACGGTGTGGGTACAATGCACAGTGACCAACCACAATATGCATATGTCAATGACCATGACCAAATAACTTCACTTCATGTGGTCAATGTTGACAACTCACAACACGAGTTACAGATAGTCAGAGGGGGTAGCAATGGTTTGGAAAGACTAGCTATCAACTAGAAATCATAAAGACGTTCAGTACGTAGTGACATGGCGTGGAAACCATGTACAGTGACAAACCAAAGTAGGCATATGTCACTAACCATGACCAAAATAATTTCACAGTGAGTGGTCAACGTTGAAAACTCATAACACGAGTCACAAATGGTCAGAGGGGGGAAACAATGGGTTGGGAACACTCTTATCAACTAGAAAGTACAAAGTCCTTCAACAAGAAGTGGCAGGGTGTGGCTCGCATGCACAGTGACCAACCAAAGGATGCATATGTCACCGACTATGACCTGAGAACTCCACTATGTGTGGTCAACATAGACAACTCATATCACGAGTCACAAGTGGTCAGAGGGAGAGACAATGGTTTGGAAACCCTATGTTTTAACTAGAAAGGACAAACAACTTCAATACATAGTGGCACGGTGTAACTAATATGCACACCAAACAACCAAAATAGGCATATGTCACAGAGCATGACCAACGAATTTCAACATGGGTGGTCAACGTTCTCCAGCCATAACAGGAGTCACAAACAGTCACAGGGGGAAACAATGGTCTGGGAATATCAGTTCTCAACTAGCAAGTACAACGACCTGCAATCAGTAGTAGCACGGTGAGGCCATTGTGCATAATGAACGACCAAATAAGGCATATGCACAGCTTTTGACCAAAGAAATCCGCTGTATGTGGTCAACATTGACACTCATGATACGAGTCACAAATGGTCAAAGGGGGAAAACAATGGGTTGGGACCACCAGGTATCAACTAGCAAGCACAATTACCTTCCATACGTTGTGGCACTGTATGGATACCATGCACGATGACCAACCAAAGAAGGCATATGTCACTGACCATGACCAAATAATGTCGCTAAGTGTGATAAACTTTGAAAACTCATAACACGAGTCACAAATGGTCAGAGTGGAAGACAATCGTTCGTAAATACTACTTATCAAGTAGCAAGTACAAATACACTCAACATGTAGTAGAACAATGTTGCTACCATGCACAGTGACCAACCAAAACATGCATATGTCACTGACCATGACCAACAAATTCCACTTCATGTGGTCAACGTTGACAACTCACAACACGAGTCACATATCTTCTGAGGGGGGAAACAATGGTTTGGGAACACCAGATATCAACTAGAAAGCACAAATGCCTTTAATACATAGTGACACGGTGTTGTAACCATGTTCAGTGACAAACCAAAGTGGGCATATGTCACGAACCACGACCAAACAAGTTTCACAATGTGTGGTCAACGTTGAAAACTCAAAACACGAGTCACAAATGATCGGAGGGGGAAACAATGAGTTGGCAACACTGGTTATCAACAAGAAAGTACGAAGATCTTCAACAGGTAGTGGCACGGTGTGGCTAGCGTGCATATTGACCAACCAAAGGATGCATACGTCACTGACTATGACCAAAGAATTCCACTATGTGTGGTCAGCATTGACAACGCATAACACGAGTGACAAATGGTCAGAGGAAGAGACAATGATTTGGGAAACCTATGCATGCACTAGAAGGGACAAAGAACTTCAATACGTAGTGGCACACAGTCGCTACTATGTACACCAAACAAACAGACTAAGCATATGTCACTGACCATGACTTAAGAATTTCAATATGGGTGGTCAACGTTCACCAGCCATAACACAAGTCACAAACGGTTAAAAGGGGAAACAATGATCTGGGAATATCAGTTCTCAACTTGCAATTACAGTGACCTTCAATCAGTAGAAGCACGGTGTGGCTACCATGCACAATGACTGACCAGAGTAGGCATATATAATGCCTTTGACCAAAGAAATCCGATGTGTGTGATCAATGTTGACAACTCATCATAGGAGTCACATATGGTCAGAGGGGGAGACAGTGGTTTGGGAAAACCAGGCATCAAGTAGCAAGGACAAGGACCTCCAATAAGTTGTGGCACGGTGTGCATACCATGCACGATGACCAACCAGAGTAGGCATATGTCACTGACCATGACCAAATAATGTCACTAAGTGTGGTAAACTTTGACAACTCATAACACGAGTCACAGATGGTCAGAGTGGAAGATAATGGTTTGTGAATACTAGTTATTGAGTATGAAGTACAAATACCTTCAATATGTAGTGGCACAGTGTGGCTACAATGCACAGTGACCAACCAAAGTTCGCATGTGTAACTGACCATGACCAACAAAATTCCACTTCATGTGGTCAACGTTGACAACTCATAACACGAGTCACAGATAGTCAGAGGGGGTAACAATGGGTTGGGAATACTAGCTATCAACTAGAAAGCATAAAGACCTTGAATACGTAGTGACACGGCGTGATAGCCATGTACGCAAACAAACCAAACTACGCATATGTCACTAACCATTACAAGACGAATTTCACAGTATGTGGTCAACGTTGAAACTCATAACATGAGTCACAAATAGTCGGAGGGGGAAACAATGGGTTGGGAACACTAGCTGTAAACTAGCAAGTATGAAGACTGTCAACAAGGAGTGGCACGGTGTTGCTAGTGTGTACAGTGAGCAACCAAAGGATGCATACATCACTGACTATGACCAAAGAAGTCCACTATGTGTGGTCAACATTGACAACTCATAGCACGAGTCACAAATGATCACTGGGAGAGACAATGGTTTGGAAACCCTATGCATGGACTAGAAAGGACAAAGAACTTCAATACGTAGTCGCACGGTGTGGCTCCTATGCACACCAAACAATCAAACTAGGCATATGTCACTGACCATGACCAAACAACTTCAATATGGGTGGTCAACGTTCACCAACCATAACACGAGTCAAAAATGGTCTGAGGGGGAACCAATGGTCCGAGAATATCAGTTGTCAACTAGCAAGTACAGCGACCTTCAATCAGTAGTAGTACGGTATGGCTACCATGCACAACGACCGACCAAAGTAGGCATATGTACTTCCTTTTACTAAAAAATTCCGCTGTGTGTGGTCAACGCTGACAACTCATAACACGAGTCACAAATGATTAGAGGGAAGAAAAGTGTTTTGGAACACCAGGTATCAACTAGCAAGCACAACGACCTTCAATACGTTGTGGCACGGTGTTGATACCATTGACGATGACCGAGAAAAGTATGCTGATGTCTTTGACCATGACAAGATAATGTCACCATGTGTGGTAAAATTTGACAACTCATAACAGGAGCCACAAATGGTCGGAGTGGAAGATAGTGGTTTCTCAATACTAGTTATAGACTAGCAAGTACAAATACCTTCAATATGTAGTGGCACAGTGTCCCTACAATGCAAAATCAACCAAAGTATGTATATGTCACTGCCCATAACCAAAGAATTTCACTTCATGTGGTCAACGTTGACAAGTCACAACAGGAGTCATAGATAGTCAGAGGGGGTAGCAATGGTTTGAGAGGACAAGCTATCAACTAGAAAGGACAAAGACCTTCAATACCTAGTGACAAGGTGTCGTAACGATGTACAATGACAAACCAAAGTAGGCATATGTCACTAACCATGACCAAACAAACTTCACAGTGTGTGGTCAACGTTGAAAACTCATAACACAAGTCACAAATGGTCATGGGGGGAAACAATGGGTTGGGAACACTAGTTAACAACTAGCAAGTAGGAAGTCCTTCAACAAGTAGTGGCACGATGTGGCTAGCATGCACAGTAACAAACCAAAGGATGCATACGTCACTGACTATGACCGAAGAAGTCCACTATGTGTGGTCAACATTGACAACTCACAACACGAGTCAAACAATGGTCAGAAGGAGAGACAATGGGTTGGGAACCCTATGTTTTGACTATAAAGAAGAAAGAACTTCAATACGCAGTGGCACGGTGTGGCTAACATGCACAGCACACAACCAAACTAGGCATATTTCACTGACCATGACCGGAGAATTTCAACATGGGTGGTCAACGTTTACCAACCATAACACGAGTCACAAACGGTCAGAAGGGAAAACAATAGTATCGGAATATCAGTTATTAACTAGCAAGTACAGCGATCTCCAATCAGTAAAAGCACGGTAAGGCTACCATGCACAATGAACGGCCAAAGTAGGCATGTATTTTGCCTTTGACCAAAGAAATCCGTTGTGTGTGGTCAATGTTGACAACTCATAACAGGAGTCACAAATGGTCACAGGGAGAAGCAATGGTTTGGGAACACCAGGTATCGACTAGCAAGCACAAGGACCTTCAATACGTTGTGGGACCGTGCGCATATCATGCACGATGACCAACCAAAGTAGGCATATGTCACTGACCATGAACATATAATATCACTAAGTGTGGTAAACTTTGACAACTCATAACACGAGTCACAAATGGTCAGAGTGGAAGACAATCTTTTGTAAATACTAGTATTCGAGTAGCGAGTACAAACACATTCAATATGTAGTAGAACAGTGTGGCTACCATGCACGGTGACCAACCAAAGTATGCATATGTCACTGACCATGACCAACGAATTCCACTTTATGTGGTCAATGTTGACAACTCACAACACGAGTCCCAGATTGTCCGAGAGGGGTAACAATGGGTTGGGAACACTAGCTTTCAAGTAGAAAGTATAAATACCTTCAATACACAGTGACACGGTGTGGTAGCCATGTACAGTGACAAGCCAAACTACGCATTTTTCACTAACAATGACCAAACCAGTTTCACAATGTGTGGTCAACGTTGAAAACTCATAACACGAGTCACAAATGGTCAGAGGGGGAAACAATGGGTTGGGAACACTAGTCATCAACTAGCAAATATGAAGACCTTCAACAAGTAGTGGCACGGTGTGGCTAGCTTGCAAAGTGACCAACCAAAGGATGCATACGTCACTAAATGTTACCGATGAAGTCCACTATATGTGGTCAACATTCACAAGTCATAACACGAGTCACACATGGTCAAAGGGAGAGACAATGGTCTGGGAACCATATGCATGGACTACAAAGGAAAAAGAACTTCAATATGGGTGGTCAACGGTGTGGCTACTATGCACACCAAACAACCAAACTAGGCATATGTCACTGACCATGACCAAAGAATTTCAATATGGGTGGTCAACGTTCACCAACCATAACAGGAGTCACAAACGGTCCGAGGGGGAAATAATGGTCCAAGAATATCTGTTCTCAACTACCAAGTACAAAGACCTTCAATCAGTTGTATTACGGTGTGGCTACCATGTACAATGACCGACCAAAGTAGACATATGTACTGCCTTTGACCAAAGAAATCCGCTGAGTGTGGTCAACATTGACAACTCATAATACAAGTCACAAATGGTCAGAGGGGGAAATAATGGCTTTGGAACACCAGGTATCAACTAGAAAGCACAATGACCTTCAATAAGTCGTGGCACAATGTGGATACCATGCACGATGACCAACCAAAGTAGGCATATGTCACTGACCATGACCAAACAATGTCACTAAGTGTGGTAAACTTTGACAACTCATAACACGAGTCACAAATGGTCAGAGTGGAAGATAGTGGTTTGTGAATACTAGTTTTTGACTAGCAAGTACATGTACCTTCAATATGTAGTTGCACACTGTGGCTACAATGCACTGTGACCAACCAAAGTATGCATGTGTCACTGACCATGACCAAGTAAGTTCACTTCATGTGATCAATGTTGACAACTCACAACATGAGTCACACATAGTGAGAGAGGGTAACGATGGTTTTGGAACACTAGCTATCAGCTACAAAGCACAAAGACGTTCAATGCGCAGTGACACGGTGTGGTAACGATGTATAGTGACAAACCAAAATATGCACAGGTCACTAACCATGACCAGAAGAATTTCACCGTGTGTGGTCAGCGCAAAAAACTCATAACACAAGTCACAAATGGTCAGAGGGGGAAAAAATGGATTGGGAAGACTAGTTATCAAATAGCAAGTACGAAGATCTTGAACAAGTAGTGGCACAGGGTGGCTAGCGTGCTCAATGACCAACCAAAGGATGCATACGTTACTGAATATGAGGGAATAAGTCCACTTTGTGTGGTCAACATTGAAAACTCATAACACGAGTCACAAGTGGTCAGAAGGAGAGACAATGGTTTGGGAAGCCTATCCATGGACTAGAAAGGACAAAGAACTTCAATAGGTACTGGCACGTTGTGGCTACTATGCACACCAAACAACCAAACTAGGCATATGTCACTGACCATGACCAAATAATTTCAATATGGGTGGTCAATGTTCACCAACCATAACACGAGTCACAAACGGTCAGAGGGGGAAACAATGGTCTGGGAATATCATTTCTCAACTAGCAAGTACAACGACCTTCAATCAGTAGTAGCACGGTGTGGCAACAATGCACAATGACCGACCAAAGTAGGCATATGTACTGCATTTGACCAAGGAAATCCGCTGTGTGTGGTCAACGTTGACAACTCATAATGCGGGTGACAAATGGTCAGAGGGTGAAACAATTGTTTGAGAACACCAGGTATAAACTAGCAAGCACAATGACCTTCAATGACTTGTGGCACAGTGTGGTTACAATGCACAATGTCCAACCAAAGTATGCATATGTCACTGACCATGACCAAAGAATGTCACCATGTGTGGTAAACTTTGACAACTCATAACACGAGTCACAAATGGTCAGAGTGGAAGAAAATTGTTTTCAAATACTAGTTGTCGACTAGCAACTACAATTCCCTTCAATATGTAGTTGCACAGTGTGGCTACAACGCACAGTGACCAACCAAAGTATACATATGTCACTAACCATGACCAAAAAAAAACAAACACAGTGTGTGGTCAACTTTGGAAACTCATAACACAAGTCACAAATGGACAAAGGGGAAAAATGGGTTGGGAACACTAGTCATAAACTAGCAAGTAGAGAGACCGTCAAGAAGCAGTGGCACGGTGTGGCTAGCGTGTACAGTGACCAACTAAAGGATGCATACGTCACTGACTATGACCGAAGAAGTCCACTATGTGTGGTCAACATTGACAGCTCATAACATGAGTCACAAATGGTAAGAGGGAGAGACAATGTCTTGGGAACCATATGCATGGACTAGAAAGGACAAAGAAATTCAATGCGTAGTGGTACACCGTGGCTACTATGCATACCACACAACCAAACTAGGCATATGTCACTGACAATTACCAAATAATTTCAATATGGGTGGTCAACGTTCACCAACCATAACACAAGTCACAAACGGTCAGAGGGGGAAACAATGGTCCGGGAATATCAGTTCTCAATTAGCAGGCACAACGACCTTCAATTAGTAGTAGCACGGTGTGGCTACCATGCACAGTGACCATTCAAAGTAGGCATATGTACTGCATGTGACCAAAGAAATCCGCCGTGTATGGTCATGGTTGACAACTCATAATATGAGTCACAAATGCTCAGAGGTGGGGAAACAATGGTTTGAGAATACCAGGTATCAACTAGCAAGCACAATGACCTTCAAAAAGCTATGGCACGGTGTGGATACCATGCAGGATGACCAACCAAAGTATGCATATGTCACTGACCATGACCAAAGAATGTCACCATGTGTGGTAAACTTTGACAATTCATAGGATGAGTCACAAATGGTCCAAGTGGAAGAGAATGGTTTGTGAATACTAGTTGTCGACTAGCAAGTACAAATTGTTGGAAATCATGGACTCCGGAAAAAGTGATTCCCAAGTTCTCAATAATGGTTCAGGTCCGAGACTGAACCACCTTGACCTAACGGCTCTCTGTCATAGTGACCGTTGAAGTTCGGTGTGGCAGGCCATCTCCTAATAAGATGACATCTGTCACCCGCACCCAGCTAGTGGAAAGAAGCTGTTGCTTTGCTTGCTTTGTCGTGTTCTGTCCTTTTATGCCGAGGACGTTCATTTCCTCAAGTTAACCAGAACAGTTATGTCCAACCTGTTCCCTTTTGGTTTTGCGGCTGCGCTGCCATGCCTTCGCTCTACTTGCACCTTGTCTTTGCAAGCCTCTCACAACTCTCAGCTCTTTGCTCCGTCACTCTCGCTCCCTCGCTCAGTCAGGCATCACTTCTCTCGCTCTCGCTTCCTCTTGCAAGTAGCTTGGCTGCTTTGCATTCTTGCCACCCCAACCTCTCTCTATCTCAAGTTCCGCGACTAAATCCTCGGAACCGCTCTGGCTTCAGTCTCTTCGCTGATGCATGTTTTGATGCTTTTCCCTGCTTCTGCTTCTGCCATTTTGATCCCTGCATTCTTCAGACATGGTATGAGAGCATCAGGTGACATCTACTAGTGCCCAGTGACCTCGTTGTCGCTCTACCGCCATACTTTCTCCATCGCTTCTATCTGCATTCCTCTGCCACCGCTACCGTCGCCTCGCGCCTCTCTGCTTTAATTGCAGCCGATGTGAGCAGTACCGCCCGGAGCATTGCTCGCGCCAAAGAAACACTACGCCATCCTGAGAAAGCCCTGCGCCCATTCTGCGCCCGTGGCCGATTCTTGGTGACTTGATGTCCACAACAGCCTCAAGCAGCTCCCAAGCCGCCACCGTCCATTAACTACCTAGAAGCTTCCTGCCACCCACCATCCGCTACCCCCTCATCTCCTCGGCCTCTACTAGCACCTCCGCTCTTCTCTTCTTCCCTCATCCGCCTCATTTGCTACATCTACCTTGTTATCGTGAGTGCGCTGCATCCTCTAACCCGAGCCGCCTTCTTGCATCGCCTTCTCGCTTTGTCAGCAACAGCAGTCGTACTACCGCCGTCAGGATATCGGACACCACCAGTCCCCCTGCTCGCATTGCGAGCCAACTAGGGAACAAGCCGTCACTCTCTTGAAATCAGCGGACCAGTCTCTCTGCCCACCGCATTACTTCCTCCGCTACAACCAACTTCCTCTACCTTTTAGGATATCAGACACCGCCAGTCTTCCTGCCGGCCGAGGGCAAACTAGGGAATACGTCGTCACAGTCCTGAAAGCAGAGCAAGTGATTGTCTTGCTCTTCGTATCCGCCGCACTTCTTGCCTTCCTCTATTGGCCTCACTTACCTCCTTTCTCTCCAGCATCATCATCAACCTTCATTCTTTGCGCCATTCTCATCTACTACCTCTAGTTATTCTCATAATCTTCACTCGAGCTCTCTCAGCCCGATCAGCCACCTGCCTCACCTCATCATAGTCCATCATCAGCATCATCCGCGCCGCATCCGCATCAAGTGTCTTCATCAGCATAACTTCCACAGCGCACGTAGTTCCGCCCCCGCGCCCACTCAGCAGTCAGCCGCTTCCTCATCGTTCCGCCTCCGCATTGTTCTTTCGCTCGGCACAAGGATTCACCCAGTCGCATTGCCTGTTGTGCGACAACCTGCGCCCACGCCAAAAACTTCCGCAACGCACGCGGTGTGCCTCTGCGCCCACTCAGCTACCAACAGCTTCCACTTCAGCATCATCAACATCAGTGGCCAGCACAAGGACCTGCACGAGCTAGCTTCAAAGCAGCCTACACCCACACCGGTAACTGATTTTTCGTGGGGCGTTGGCTCTTGCCTTCCCCTTGTTGCATTCTACCCCACTATTTCATCAGCGCACGTGGTTTTGCCCATGCGCCCACTCAATCATCAATTGGTCCTCCGCGCCCTGCATCATCTTCTGCTCGACACAAGGATCTGCCCAGTCGCATCGCCCGTTACGCGACAACCTGCACCAACGCCGAAACTTCTCGTAGCGCACGTGGTTTTGCCCCTGCACCCACTCAATTATCGCTCGCTCCTCCGCCTTTCGCATCATCTCCTTCTTGGCACAAGGATCCTCCCGGTTGCATCGCTCGAGTTGCGACAACCTGCGCCCACGACAAAAACCCTCCTTGCGCACGAGATTTCGCCTCTGCGCTTGCTTAGCCGTCCAGCCTTCCATCGCTATCGTCCACTTTCCTGTCTCATCATCACCTTTCTGACCCTCTGACCCTATGAACATGGCCAATCCTTGGCAAGCCTGCCTCACTCTTGAGGAAGACGGAAGCAAAATCTACAGCTGGTCACATAATGTGCTGACTGTGACCAGCACCATCTTCATCCATGAATACCGTGTTTCTGACTTTCGTCTTGCAGCTTACGAACATCAACGCACTCCCAAGCATCCTCCACACCTTCATCATGCAACCTTCCTCTTGATCTGGGGACATCTCTTCAACCTCCTGGATATGTACTTCCATCACCTACATACAACTGCATGCAATGGACCGGAACTCTGGTTGAGCGTGCAGCAGGAAGCATGGAAGTGGCGGTGGATCATCCTCTCCCGACATTCCACCTCTGCCCAACGCACTCTACTCCAGACAATACCTCGTGATTGAAGTGGAACCAGAAGAAGAAGAAGAGGTAGAGGAGCCAGTGGCAGAGGATTCTTCAGCATCCTCCCCTGCACTTGCAACAGCTGAACAAGGACAAGCCACCGAAATAGTCTACGGACAAGAAAGCAAAATCAAGGAGTGGCCGACTCAAATCTACACCCTTCTCTACCCAGAGCTCATTGGTGGATTTGCAACTGCAAATGCCCTCCTTGGTAAACCCAAATATCTCGGCAAGCGTTACTCTTCAGCTGAGATGACCAGAAAGCAAAACAGCCTTGAATACGGTCTCCGAGTCTGGCTGCGACACTTCATGGACAGAGACCTTCACCACATAGAAGCAGCTCATCTCAATGATCTGCATGCCATGTGGAAAGGACTCCTTGAACACTGCAATGGTCAACTTTTTGAAAACTTGGAGAGGTACTGCTATCAACTCTTGTCGGACTCAGGGGGTATGTTGGAAATAATAGACTCTGAGAAAAGTTTTCCCACTTTCTCAATAATGGTTCACGTCCGAGACCAAACCACCTTGACCTAACGGCTCTCGATCATACTGACCGTTGAAGTTCGGCGTGTCAAGCCATTCCCTAATAAGATGACATCTGTCACCCGCGTCCGGCTAGCAAAAAGAATCCGTTGCTTTGCTTGCCGTGTCCTGTTCTATCCTTTTATGCCAAAGATGTTCATTCCCTTGGGTTAACCATAACAGTTATAACCATCCTGTTCCCTTTTGGTTCTGCGGCTTTGCTGCCGTGCCTTCGCTCTGCTCGCACCTTGTCTTCGCTAGCCTCTCACAGCTCTCAGCCCTTCCCTCCGTCACTCTCCCTCCCTTGCTTAGTCAGGCATCACTTCTCTTGCTCTCACTTCCTCTTGCAAGCAGCTCGGCTACCTCATGTTCCTATCTCCCCTCTCTCTCTCTCTCTCTCTCTCTCTCTCTCTCTCTCTCTCTCTCTCTCTCTCTCTCTCTATCTCTCTTTCTCAAGTGCTGCGACTAACTCCTCAGAACCGCTCTCGCTTCAGTCTCTTGGCTGATTAATGTTCCGATGCGTCTGCCTGCTTCTGCTTTTGCCATTCTGATCCGTGCTTTATTCTGACACAAATACATTCAGTATATAGTTGCACAGTGTGGCTACAATGCATAGTGACCAACCAAACTATGCATGTGTCACTGACCATGACCAACAAATTTCACTTAATGTGGTCAATGTTGACAACTCACAACGCGAGTCACAGATAGTCTGAGGGGGGTAGCAATGGTTTGGAAATACTAGCTATCAACTAGAAAGCACAAAGACCTTCAATGCATAGTAACACGGTGTTTTAACCATGTTGAATGGGAAGCCAAAGTGGGCATATGTCAGTAACCACGACCTAACAAATTGCACAGTGTGTGGTCAACGTTGAAAACTCATAACACGAGTCACAAATGGTCAGAGGGGGAAACGATGGGTTGGGAGCATTGGTTATCAACAAGCATGTAAGAAGACCTTCAACAAGTAGTAGCGTGTTGTGGCTAGCATGCACAGTGACCAACCAAAGGATGCATACGTCACTGACTATGACCGAAGAATTCCACAAAGTGTGGTCAGCATTGACAACTCATAACACGAGTCACAGATGGTCAAAGGGAGAAACAATGGTTTGGGAAACCTATTCATGGAAAAAAAAGGACAAATAACTTCAATACGTAGTGGCACGGTGTGGCCACTGTGCACACCAAACAACCAGACTAGGCATATGTCACTGAGCATGACCAAACAATTTCAACATGGGTGGTGAACTTTCACCAACCATAACACGAGTCACAAACGGTCAAAAGGGGAAACAATGGTCTAGAAATATCAGTTCTCAAGTTGCAAGTAGAGCGCGCTTTAATCAGTAGAAGCACAGTGTGGCTACCATGCACAATGACCGACCAAAGTAGGCATATCTAATGCCTTTGACCAAATAAATCTGCTGCGTGTGATCAATGTTGACAACTCATAATAGGAGTCACAAATGTCAGAGGGGGAAACAATGCTTTGGGAACACCAGGCATCAACTAGCAGGCACAAGGACCTTCAATAAGTTATGTCACGGTGTGCATACCATGCTCGATGACCAACCAAAGTAGGCATATGTCACTGACCATGACCAAATGATGTCACTAAGTGTGGTAAACTTTGACAACTCATAACACGAGTCACAAATGGTCAGAGTGGAAGCTACTGGTTTGTGAATACTTGTTATTGAGTGGCAAGTACAGATACCTTCAATATGTAGTGGCACTGTGTGGCTACAATGCACAGTGACCAACCAAAGTATGCATATGTAACTGACCATGACCAACAATTTTCACTTCATGTGGTCAACGTTGACAACTCACAATACGAGTCAAAGATAGTCAGAGGGGGTAACAATGGGTTGGGAATACTAGCTATCAACTAGAAAGCATAAAGACCTTGAATACACATTGACACGGCATGGTAGCCATGTACAATGACAAACCAAACTACGCATATGTCACTAACCATGACCAGACAAATTTCACAGTGCGTGGTCAACATTGAAAACTCAGAACAGGAGTCACAAATGGTCAAAGGGGGAAACAATGGGTTGGGAACACTAGTTGTCAACTATCAAGTATGAAGACCATCAACAAGGACTGGCACGGTGTGGCTAGAGTGCACAGTGATCAACCAAAGGATGCACACGTCACTAACTATGACCGAAGAAGTCCACTATGTGCGGTCAACATTGACAACTCATAACACGAGTCACAACTGGTCAGAGGGAGAGACAATGGGTTGACCCCCTATGCATGGACTAGAAAGGACAAACAACTTCAGAACGTTGTGGCACGGTGTGGGTACTATGCACACCAAACAACCAAACGAGGCATATGTCACTGACCATGACCAAGGAATTTCAATATGGGTGGTCAACGTTCACATACCATAACACGAGTCACAAATGGTCAGAGGGGGGGACAATGGTGCTGGAATATGAGTTGTCAACTAGCAAGTACAACGACCTTAAATCACTAGAAGCATGGTGTGGCTACCATGCACAATGACCGACCTAAGTAGGCATATATAGTGCTTCTGACCAAAGAAATCCGGTGTGTGTGGTCAATGTTGACAACTCGTAATAGGAGTCACAAATGGTGAGAGGGGGAAACAATGGGTTGGGAACACCACGTATCAATTAGCAAGCACAAGGACCTTCAATACGTTGTGGCACAGTGTGCATACCATGCACGATGACCAACCAAACTAGGCATATGTCACTGACCATTAACATATAATGTCACTAAGTGTGGTAAACTTTGACAACTCATAACACGAGTCACAAATGGTCAGAGTGGAAGACAATGGTTTGTGAATAGTAGTTATCAAGTAGCAAGTAAAAATACCTTCAATATGTAGTGGCACAGTGCCGCTACCATGCATAGTGACCATGACCAACGAATTCCACTTCATGTGGTCAACGTTGACAACTCACAACACGAGTCACATATAGTCAAAGGGGGGTCACAATGGGTTGGGAACACCAGCTATCAACTAGAAAGCATAAAGACCTTCAATACACAGTGACTCGGTGTGGTAGCCATGTACACTGATAAACCAAAGTACGCATATGTCACTAGCAATGACAAAACAAAATTCATAGTGTGGTCAACGTTCAGAATTCATAACACGAGTCACAGATGGAAAAAGAGGGAAACAATGGGTTGGGAACACTATCTATCAACTAGCAACTACAAAGTCCTTCAACAAGTAGTGGCACGGTGTGGCTTGCGTGCACAGTGACCAACCAAAGGATGCATACGTCACTGACTATGACCGATGAAGTCCACTATGTGTGCTCCACATTGACAACTCATCACACGAGTCACACATGGTCAGAGGGAGAGACAATGGTTTCGTAACCCTAAGCATGGACTAGAAGGGAAAAACAACCTCAATACGTAGTGGTACGATGTGGCTACTATGCACACCAAACAACATATGTCACTGACCATGGCCAAAGAAGTTCAATATGGGTGGTCAATGTTCACCAACCATAACATGAGTCAACAATGGTCAGAGGGGGGAAACAATGGTCCGGGACTATCAGTTTTCAACTAGAAAGTACAACGGCCTTCAACCAGTAGTAGCACGGTGTGGCTACCATGCAGAATGATTGACCAATGTAGGCATATGTACTGCCTTTGACCAAAGAAATCCCCTGTGTGTGGTCAACGTTGACAGCTCATAATACGAGTCACAAATGGTCAGAGGGGGAAACAACGGGTAGGGAACACCAGGTATCAACTAGCAAACACAATGACCTTCAATGAGTTGTGGCATGATGCGAATACCATGCACGATGACCAACCAAAGTAAGCATATGTCATTGACCATGACCAAAGAGTGTCACCATGTGTGGTAAACTTTGACAACTTATAACATGAGTCACACATGGTCAGAGTGGAAGATAATGGTTTCCGAGTACTAGTTATTGACTAGCAAATACAAATACGTTCAATATGTCTTTGCACTGTGTGGCTACAATGCACAGTGACCAACCAAAGTATGCATATGTCTCTGGCCATGACCAAAGAAATCCACTTCATGTGGTCAATGTTGACAGCTCACAACACGAGTCACTGATAGTGAGAGAATGTAAGAATGGGTTGGGAAAACTGGCCATTAACTAGAAAGCACAAAGACCTTCAATACGTAGTGACACGGTGTGGTAACCATGTACAGTGACAAACCAAAGTATGCATATGTCACTAACCATGACCAAAGAAATTTCACAGTGTATGGTCAACGTTGAAAACTCATAACACGAGTCACAAATGATCAAAGGAGGAAACAATGGTTTGGGAACACTAGTTATCAACTAGCAAGTACAAAGACCTTCAACAAGCAGTGGCACGGTGTGCCTAGCGTGCACAGTGACCAACCAAATGATGCATACGTCACTGACTATGACCAAAGAAATCCACTATGTGTGGTCAACATTGACAGCTCACAACACGAGTCAAAGATAGTCAGAGTGGGGTAACAATTTTGTGGGAAGACTAGCTATCAACTAGAAAGCACAAAGACCTTCAATACGTAGTGGCATGGTGTGGTAACCATGTACAGTGACAAACCAAACTAGGCATATGTCACTGACTACGACCAAAGAATTTCAATATGGGTGGTCAACGTTCACAACCCATAACACGCGTCACAAATGGTCAGAGGGGGGAAACAATGGTTTCAAAACACTGTGTATCTTATAGCATGTACAAAGATCTTTTGTATGCATTGGCACAGTGTGGCTACCGTGCGCAACGACCTATCCAAGGAGGCATACATCACTGCTCATGACCAAATAATGTTAGTGTGTATGGTCAGCATTCACAACTCATAATACACTTTAAAAATGGGCTGAGGGAGAAACAATGGTTTTGGGAATACTCGGTATCGACTGAAAATTACAAAGGTCTTTGAAAAGTGGTGGCAGGGTGTGGCTACCATGCACAATGACCAACCAAAGTATGCTTGTGTCACTTAACATTATAAAAAGAATTTCACTATGTGTAGTCAACTTTCCTTCTTACGTCTGGTCAATCAGAGAAATGGCTGAGAAGATATTCAATGTCGAAGTCGCAAAATTTGAAATTCTGTCCGCGTCAATAGTTTTTTATTAAACTAACGTTGATTTTGTTTATAAAATTGAAAACTACCATAAAGTATTACACCCCCTTATTTTGTGTCCTCTACCCATAGGAACTCATGTAACATCATTTGGACATCATATGAACACCATGTGAGTTGGCTTAGTGCTTACAGTAATATATTCTGGAATGGTAGGTCCTGGATTTGAATCATCGTATGCGCTATGTAGAATAGGCTCGCGACCTGGGGGGGGGGGTAGGGACGGCCGTGTTGTGATACCTCTACTCTACCTTCAAGCCTAAGCCAAGGGGGGAAGGGGGGTGTCATAATACGGTCGCAATTATGTCCTCCAGGTCATCCACGGAACATCCCTCTAGGGGGGTGGGAGGGACTATTCCAGTGAAGGCACCTATGCGCAACAAACCAACAAAAACCGACCTGGTTTCAAAGGGAGGAACCTTTTGCTGTTTATTGACTAGCAAGTGCAAAGACCTTGAACAAGAAGTGGCACGGTGTGGCTACCATGCACAATGACCAACCAGATTAGGCATGTGCCACTTTTCATGACCAAATGATTTTACCATGTGCGGTCAATGTTGACATTCCATAATATGGGTCACCAATTGTCAGAGGGGAAAACAATAGTTTATGAATACTAGATACCAACAAGAAAGTACAACCACCTTCGATCTGTAGTAGCACAGTGTGGCTTCCATGCACTATGACCAACAAAAGTAGGCATATGCACTGCCTCTGACAATAGAAATCCGGTGTGTGTGGTCAACGTTGACAACTCATAACACAAGTCACATATGGTCAAATGGGAGAACAATGGTTTGGGAACACCAGGTGTGAAATAGCAAGCACAATGACCTTCAATGACTTGTGGCACGGTGTGGATACCATGCACGATGACCAACCAAAGTATGCATAAGTCACTGACCATGACCAAAGAATGTCACCATGTGTGGTAAACTTCGACAACTCATAACACGAGTCACAAATGGTCAGAATGGAAGAAAATGGTTTCTGAACACTAGTCATCGACTAGCAAGTACAAATACCTTCAATATATAGTTGTACAGTGTGGCAACATCACACAGTAACAACCCAAAGTATGCATGTGTCACTGACCATGACCAAAGAATTCCACTTCATGTGGTTAACGTCGAAAACTCACAACACGAGCCACTAATAGTCTAAGGGGGGTAACAATGGGTTGGGAACACTAGCAATCAACTAGAAAGTATAAAGACCTTCAATACATAGTGACACGGTACAGTAGCCATGTACAGTGACAAACCAAACTACGCTATGTCACTAACCACGACCAAACAAATTTCACAATGTGTGGTCAACATTGAAAACTCATCACACAAGTCACACATGATCAGAACGGGAAACAATGGGTTGGGAACACCATTTATCAACTAGCAAGTACGAAGACATTCATGCACAATGGCGGACCAAATTAGGCATATGTACTGCCTTTGTCCAAACAAATCCGCTGTGTGTGGTCAATGTTGACAACTCATAATACAAGTCACAAATGGTCAGAGAAGGAAAAAATGGGTTGGGAACACCAGGTATCAACCAGCAAGCACAACAACCGTCAATGAGTTGTAACACGGTGTGCATAGTATGCACGACAACCAACCAAAGAATGCATATGTCACTGACCATGACCAAAGAATGTCACCATGTGTGGTAAACTTTGACAACTCATAGCATGAGTCACAAATGGTCAAAGTGGAATACAATGGATTCTGAATACTAGTTATCGATAAGCAAGTACAAATACCTTCAATATGTAGCTGCACCAATGCACAGTACCCAACCAACGTATGCATATGTCACTGACCATGACCAAATGATTTCACTTCATGTGGTCAATGTTGACAACTCACACCACGGGTCACAGATAGCCAGAGGAGGTAACAATTGTTTGGGAAGAGTAGCTGTCAACTAGAAAGCACAAAGACCTTGAATACGTAGTGACACGGCGTGGTAACCATGTGCAGTGACAAACCAGATTAGGCATATGTCCCTAATCATGACCAAAAGAATTTCACTGTGTGTGGTCAACATTGAAAATGCATAACAGGAGTCACAAATGGTCAGAGGGGGAAACAATGGGCTGGGAACATTGTTTATCAACTAGCAAGTACAAATTCCTTCAACAAGCAGTGGTACGGTCTGGCCAGCATGCACAGTGACCAACCAAAGGATGCATACATCATTGACTATGACCGAAGAAGTCTACTATGTGTGGTCAACATTGACAACTCATAACACGAGTTACAAATGGTCAGAGGGAGAGACAATGGTTTGGAAACCCTATGCATGGACTGGAAAGGACAAACAACTTCAATACGTAGTGGTACGGTGTGGCTACAATGCACACCAAACAACCAAACTAGGCATATGTCACTGACCATGACGAAAAAATTTCAATATGGGTGGTCAACGTTCACCAACCATAACACGAGTCACAAATGGTGAGATGGGGAAACAATGGTCCGGGAATATCAGTTATCAACTAGCAAGTACAATGACCTTCAATCAGTAGTAGCACGGTGTGGGTACCATACACAATGACCGACCAAAGTAGGCATATGTACTGCCTTTGACTGAAGAAATCCACTGTGTGTGGTCAACATTGACAACTCATAATACAAGTCACAAATGGTCAGAGGGGGAAACAATGGCTTGGGAACACCAGGTATCAACTAGCAAGCACAATGACCTTCGATGAGTTGTGACACGGTGTGGATACCATGCACGATGACCAACCAAAGTATGCACATGTCACTGACCATGACCAAGGAATGTCACCATTTTTGGTAAACTTTTACAACTCATAACACGAGTCACAAGTGGTCATAGTGGAAGAACATGGTTTCTGAATTCAAGATATCGACTAGCAAGTACAAATACCTTCAATATGTAGTTGCACAGTGTGACTACAATGCACGGTGACCAACCGAAGTATGCATATGTCACTAACCATGACCAAAAAGATTCACTTCATGTGGTCAATACTGACAACTCACAACAGGAGTCACAGGTAGTGAGAGAGTGTAACAATTGTTTGGGAAGACTAGCTATTCAGTAGAAAGCACAAAGACCTTCAATACGTAGTCACACGGGGTGGTAACCATGTACACTGACAAACCAAAGTATGCATATTTCACTAACCATGACCAAAACGAATTCACAGAGTGTGGTCAACGTTGAGGACTCACAACACGAGTCACAAATGGTCAGAGGAGGAAACAATATGTTGGGAACACTAGTTGTCAACTAGCAAGTACAAGGACAATCAACAAGCAGTGGAACGGTGTGGCTAGCGTGCACAGTTATCAACCAAATGCTGCATACGTCACTGACTATGTCCGAAGAAGTCCACTATGTGTGGTTAACATTGACATCTGATAACACGAGTCACAAATGGTCAGAGGGAGAGACAATGGGTTGGGAACCACATCCATGGACTACAAAGGACAAAGAACTTCAATGCGTAGTGGCACGGCATGGCTACTATGCACACCAAACCATCAAACTAGGCAAGTGTCACTGACCACGACCAAAGAATTTCAATATGGGTGGTCAATGTTTACTAACCATAACACGAGTCACAAACAATGAGAGGGGGGAACAATGGTCTGGGATTATCAGTTGTCAACTAGCAAGTACAACAACCTTCAATCAGAAGTAGCATGGTGTGGCTATCATGCAAAATGACCGACCAAAGCAGGCATATGTACTGGCTTTGACCAAAGAAATCCGCTGTATGTGGTCAATATTGAGAACTTACAATACGAGTCACAAACGGTCAGAGGGGGAAACAATGGTTTGGGAACACCAGGTATCAAATAGCAAGTACAAGGACCTTCAATAAGTCGTGGCACGGTGTGGATATCATGCACGATGACCAGCCAAAGTAGGCATATGTTACAGACCATGACGAACTCATGTCACTAAATGTGGTAAACTTTGACAAATCATAACACGAGTCACAAATGGTCAGAGTGGAAGATCATGGTTTCTGAATATTAGTTATTGAGTAGCAAGTACAAGTACCTTCAATATGTCGTTGCACAATGTGGCTACAATGCACAGTGACCAACCAAAGTATACACATCTCACTGGGAATATCATTTCTCAATTTGCAAGTACAGTGACCTTCAATCAGTACAAGCACGGTGTGGCTATCATGAAAAATGACCAACCAAAGTAGGCATATGTACTGGCTTTAACCAAAGAAATCCGCTGTATGTGGTCAACACTGACAACTCATAATACGAGACACAAATGGTAAGAGGGGGGAAAATAATTGTTTGGGAACACCAGGTACCAACTAGCAAGCACAAAGACCTTCAATAAGTTGTGGCACGGTATGAATGCCATGCACGATGACCAACCAAAGTAGGCATATGTCACTAACCATGACCAAATAATGTCGCTGAGCGTGGTAAACGTTGACAACTCATCACACGAGTCACGAATGGTCAGAGTGGAAGACAATGGTTTGTAAATACTAGTTTTCGAGTAGCAATTACAAATACATTCAATATATAGTGGCACAGTGTGGCTACCAGGCACAGTGACCAACCAAAGTATGCATATGTCACTGACCATAACGAACGAATTTCACTTTATGTGGTCAACGTTGACAACTCATAACACGAGTCACAAATGGTCAGATGGAGAGACAATGGTTTTGGAAACCTATGCATGGACTAGAAAGGACAAAGAACTTCAGTACGTAGTGGACGGTGTGGTTATTGTGTACACCAAACAACAAGACTAGGCATATGTCACTGACCATGACCAAAGAATTTCAATATGGGTGGTCAACGTTCACCAACCATAACACAAGTCACAAACGGTCAAAAGGGGAAACAATGATCTGGGAATATCAGTTATAAACTTGCAAGTACAGATACCTTCAACCAGTAGAAGCACAGTGTGGCTACCATGCACAATGAGCGACCAAAGTAGGCAAATATAATGCCTTTGACCAAATAAATCCGCTATGTGTGATCAATGTTGACAAATCATAACAGGAGTCAGAGGGGAAGACAGTAGTTTGGGAACACCAGGCATCAACTAGCAAGCACAAGGACCTTCAATACATTGTGGCACGGTGTGCATACCATGCACGATGACCAACCAAAGTAGGTATATGTCACTGACCATGACCAAAAAATGTCACTAAGTGTGGTAACCTTTGACAGCTCATAACACAAGTCACAAATGGCCAGAGTGGACGATAGTGGTTTGTGAATACTAGTTATTGAGTAGCAAGTACAAATACGTTCAATATGTAGTGGCACAGTGTGGATACCATGCACCGTGACCAACCAAATTATGCATATGTAACTGACCATGACCGACGAATTCCACTTCATGTGGTCAACGTTTACAACTCACAACGCGAGTCACAGATAGTCAGATGGGGGTAACAATGGGTTGGGACACTAACTATCATCTAGAAATCATAAAGACCTTCAATACGCAGTGACATGGCGTGGTAGGCATTTTCAGTGACAAACCAAACTACGCATATGTCACTACCCATGACCAGACGAATTTCACGGTGTGTGATCAACGTTGAAAACCCATAACACGGGTCACAAATGGCCATAGGGGGATATAATGGTCTGGGAACACCAGGTATCAACTAGCAAGCACAACAACCTTCAATGAGTTGTAGCACGGTGTGGATACCATGCCCGATGACCAACCAAAACATGCACATGTCACTGACCATGACCACAGAATGTCACCATGTGTGGTAAACTTTGACAGCTCATAACATGAGTCACAAATGGTCTGAGTGGAAGACAATGGTTTCTGAATACTAGCTATTGACTAGCAAGTACATGTACCTTCAATATGTAGTTGCAAAGTGTTGCTACGATGCACAGTGACCAACCAAAGTATGCATATGTCATTGACCATGACCAAATGAGTTTACTTTATGTGATAAATGTTGACAACTCACAGTACGAGTCACGGATAGTCAGAGGAGGTAACAATGGTTTGGGAAGACTAGCCACCAACTAGAAAGCACAAAGACCTTCAATACGTAGTGACACGGTGTGGTAACCATGTACAGTGACAAACCAACGTAGGCATATGTCACTAACCATGACCAAACAAACTTCACAGTGTGTGGTCAACATTGAAAACGCATAACACGAGTCACAAATAGTCAGAGGGGGAAACAATGGGTTGGGAACACTATTCATGAACGAGCACGTACAAAGTCATTCAAAAAGCAGTGGCACGGTGTGGCTAGCATGCACAGTAACCAACCAAAGGATGCATACGTCACTGACTATGACGGAAGAAGTCCACTATGTGTGGTCAACATTGACAACTCATAACAAGAGTCACAAATGGTCAGATGGAGAGACAATGGTTTGGGAACCCTTTGCGTGGACTAGAAAGAACAAATAACTTCAATACGTAGTGGCACGGTGTGGCTACTATGCACACCAAACAACCAAACTAGGCCCATGTCACTGACCATGACCAAAAATTTCAGTATGGGTGGTCAACGTTCACCAACCATAACATGAGTCACAAACGGTGAGAGGGGGAAACAATGGTGCAGGAATATCAGTTCTCAACTTGCAAGTAGAACAACCTTCAATCAGAAGTAGCACAGAGTGGCTACCATGCACAATGACCAACAAAAGTAGGCATATGTACTGCCTTTGAGAAAAGGAATCCGCTGTATGTGGTCAACATTGACAACTCATAATATGAGTCACAAATGGTCAGATGGGGAAACAATGGTTTGCGAACACCAGGTATCAACTAGCAAGCACGATGACCTTCAATGAGTTGTGGCACGGTGTGGATACCATGCACAATGACCAACCAAAGTATGCATATGTCAATTACCATGACCAAGGAATGTCACCATGTGTGGTAAACTTTGACAACTCACAACACGAGTCACAAACAGTCAGAGTGGAAGAAAATCATTTTTTAATACTAGTTATCGACTAGCAAGCACAAATACCTTCAATATATAGTTGCACAGTGTGGCTACAATGCACAGTGACCAACCAAAGTATCCATATGTCACTAACCATGACCAAAGAGTTTCACTTCATGTGGTCAATGTTGACAACTCAGAGCAGGAGTCACAGATAGTGAGAGAGGATAACAATTGTTTGGGAAGACTAGTTATCACGTAGATAGCGCAATGACCTTCAATACGTAGTGGCACAGCGTGCTAACCATGTATAGTGACAAACCAAAGTATGCATATGTCACTAACCATGACTCAAAGAATTTCACGGTGTGTGGTCAACATTGAAAACTCATAACACGAGTCACAAATGATCAGAGAGGGAAACAATGGGTTGGGAACACTAGTTATCAGCTAGCAAGTCCAAAGACGTTCAACAAGCAGTGGCACGGTGTTGCTAGCTTGCACAGTGACCAACCAAAGGATTCATACGTCACTGACTATGACCAAGAAGTCCACTCTGTGTGGTCAACATTGACTGCTCATAACACGAGTCACAAATGGTAAGAGGGAGAGACAATGGTTTGGGAACCCTATGTATCGACTATAAAGGATAAATAACTTCAATACGAAGTGGCACGGTGTGGCTACTATGCACACTAGACAGCCAAACTAGGCATATGTCACTGACCATGACCAGAGAATTTTAATTTGGGTGGTCAACGTTCACCAACCATGACACGAGTCACGGTGAGAAGGGGAAGCAATGGTATGGGAATATCAGTTATCAACTAGCAAGTACAGCGACCTTCTATCAGTAGAAGCACGGTGTGGCTACCATGCACAATGACCGACCAAAGTTGGCATATGTACTTCCTTTGACCAAAGAAATCCGCTGTGTGTAGTCAACGTTGACAACTCATAATACGAGTCACAAATGGTCAGAGGGGGAAACAATGGTTTGGGAACACCAGGTATAAAATAGCAAGCACAAGGACCTTCAATAAGTCGTGGCACAGTGTGGATACCATGCACAATGACCAAGCAAATTAGGCATATGTCACTGACCATGGCCACATAATGTCACTAAGTGTGGTAAACTTTGACAACTCATAACACGAGTCACAAATGGTGAGTGTGGAAGATAGTGGTTTGTGAATACTAGTTTTTGACTAGCAAGTACATGTACCTTCAATATGTAGTTGCACACTGTGGCTACAATGCACGGTGTCCAACCAAAGTATGCATATGTCACTAACCATGACCAATGAATTTCACTTCATGTGGTCAATGTTGACAACTCACAACATGAGTCACACATAGTGAGAGGAGGTAATGATGGTTTGGGAACACTAGCTATCACCTAGAAAGCACAAAGACCTTCAATGCGTAGAGACATGGCGTGGTAACCATGTACATCGACAAACCAAAGTATGCATAGGTCACTAACCATGACCAAACAAATTTCAGTGTGTGGTCATCGTTGAAAACTCATAACTTGAGTCACAAATGGTCAGAGGGGGGAAACAATGGATTGGGAACACTAGTTATCAACTACCAAGTACGAAGACCTTCAATAAGTAGTGGCACGGTGTGACTATCGTGCACATTGACCAAGCAAAGGATGCATATGTCATAGACTATGAACGAAGAAGTCCACTATGTGTGGTCAACATTGACAGCTCATAACACGAGTCACAAATGGTCAGAGGGAGAGACAATGGTTTGGGAACCCTATGTATCGACTATAAAGGACAAATAACTTCAATACGCAGTGGCACGGTGTGGCTACTATGCACACCAGACAGCCAAACTAGGCATATGTCACTGACCATGACCAGAGAATTTCAATTTGGGTGGTCAACGTTCACCAACCATAACACGAGTCACGGTGAGAAGGGGAAGCAATGGTATGGGAATATCAGTTATCAACTAGCAAGTACAACGACCTTCTATCAGTAGAAGCACGGTGTGGCTACCATGCACAATGACCGACCAAAGTAGGCATATGTACTGCCTTTGACCAAAGAAATCCGCTGTGTGTAGTCAAAGTTGACAACTCATAATACGAGTCACAAATGGTCAGAGGGGGAAACAATGGTGTGGGAACATCAGGTATCAACTAGCAAGTACAATGACCTTCAATGACTTGTCGCATGGTGTGGATAACATGCACAATGACCAACCAAAGTATGCATATGTCACTGACCATGACCAAAGAAGGTCACCATGAGTGGTAAACTTTGACAACTCATAACACGAGTCACAACTGGTCAGAGTGGAAGACAATAGTTTCTGAATACTGGTTATCGACTAGCAAGTACAACTACCTTCGACATATAGTTTCACAATGTGGCTACAACGCACAGTGAACAACCAAACTATGCATATGTCACTAACCATGAGCACATGATTTCACTTCATGTGGTCAATGCCGACAACTCACAACAGGAGTCACAGATGGCGACAGAGGGTAACAATGGTTTTGGAAGACTCGCTATCAACTAGAAAGCACAAATACCTTGAATATGTAGTGGCACAGCATGGTTACCATGTACAGTGACAAACCAAAGTAGGTATATGTCACTAACCATGAAGAAAAGAATTTCACAATGTCTGGTCAACGTTGAAAACTCATAACACGAGTCACAAACGGTCAAAGGGGGAAACAATGGATTGGGGAACACTAGTTGTAAACTAGCAAGTACAAAGTCCTTAAACAAGCAGTGGCACGATGTGGCTAGCGTGCATAATGACCAACTAAAGGATGCATACGTCATTGAATTTGACCGAAGAAGTTCAGTATGTGTGTTCAACATTGAAAATTCACACCACGAGTAAACAAATGGTGAGAGCGAGAGAAAATGGGCTGGAAACCCTATGTATCGACTATGAAGGACAAAGAACTTCAATACGCAGTGGCACGGTGTGGCTATTATGCACACCAGACAACCAAACTAGGAATATGTCACTGACCATGACCAGATAATTTAAATATGGGTGGTCAATGTTCACCAACCAAAAAACGAGTCTCAAACGCTCAGACGGGGAAACAATGGTCTGGAAACATCAGTTCTCAACTAGCAAGTACAGCGACCTTCAATCAGTAGAATCACGGTGTGTCTACCATGCACAATGACCGACCAACGTAGGCATGTCTAATGCCTTGGACCAAATAAATCGGCTGTGTGTGGTCAATGTTGACAGCTCAAAACAGGAGGCACATATGGTCGGAGGGGGAAACAATGGTGTGGGAACACCAGGTATCAACTAGCAAGGACAAGGACCTTCAATAAGTTGTGGCACAGTGTCCCTACCATGTACGATGACCAACCAAAGTAGGCATATGTCACTGACCATGAACAAATGATGTCAGTAAGTGTGGTAAACTTTGACAACTCATAACACGAGGCATGAATGGTCAGAGTGGAAGATAATCGTTTGTGAATAATAGTCATCAAGTAGCAAGTACAAATACCTTCAATATGTAGTGGCACAGTGTGGCTACCATGCACCGTGACCAACCAAAGTATGCATATGTAACTAACCATGGCCAACGAGTTCCACTTAGTGTGGACTACGTTGAAAACTCACAACAAGAGTCACAGATAGTCAAAGGGGGGCAACAATGGGTCGGGAACACTAGCTATCAACTAGAAAGCATAAAGACGTTCAATACATGATGACACGATGTGGTAGCCATGCACAGCGATAAACCAAACTACGCATATGTCACTAACAATGACCAAACGAATTTCACAATGTGTGGTCAATGTAAAAACTCATATCACGAGTCAAAAATAGTCAGAGGGGGAAACAATGGATCGGGAAGACTAGCCACCAACTAGCAAGTACGAAGACCTTCAACAAGTAGTGGCACGGTATGGCCACTATGCACACCAAATAACCAAACTAGGCATATGTCACTGACCATGACCAGCGAATTTCAATATGGGTGGTCAACGTTCACCAACCATAACACAAGTCACAAACGGTCAGAGGTGGAAACAATTGTCCAGAAATATCAGTTATCAACGAGCAAGTACAACAATCTTCAATCAATAGTAGCACGGTGTGGCTACCATGAACAATGACCGACCAAAGTAGGCATATGTACTTCCTTTTACCAGATAAATCCGCTGTGTGTGGTCAACACTGACAACTCATATAATGAGTCACAAATGGTCAAAGGGGGAAACAATGGTTTGGGAACACCAGGTATCAACTAGCAAACAAAATGACCTTCAATGAGTTGTGGCACGGTGCGAATACCATGCACGATGACCAACGAAATTATGCATGTTTCACAGGTCATGACAAAAGAATGTCACCATGTGTGGTAAACTTTGACAACTCATAACATGAGTCACAAATGGTTAGAGTGGAAGACAATGGTTTCTGAATACTAGTTATTGAGTAGCAAGTACAAATACATTCAGTATGTATTTGCACATTGTGGCTACAATGCACAGTGACCAACCAAAGTATGCATATGTCACTAACCATGACCAAATACTTTCACTCCATGTGGTCAATGTTGACAACTCACAACACGAGTCACATATAGTGAGAGAGGGTAAGAATGGGTTGGGAAGACTATATATCAACTGGAAAGCACAAAGACCTTCAATACGTAGTGACACAGCGTGGTAACCATGTACAGTGATAAACCAAAGTATGCATATGTCACTAACCATGACCAAAAGAATTTCACAGTGTGTGGTCAATGTGGAAAACTCATAACACAAGTCACAAATGGTCACAGGGGAGAAATGTAGGTTGGGAACATTAGTTATCAACTAGCAAGTACAAAGACCTTCAACAGGTAGTGGTACGGTGTGGCTAGCATGCACAGTGACTAACCAACAAAATGCATACGTCTTTGGCTATGACCGAAGAATTCTACTATGCGTGGTCAACATTGACAACTCACAACACGAGTCACAGATAATCAGAGTGGGGTAACAATTGTGTGGGAAGACTAGCTATCAACAAGAAAGCACAAAGACCTTCAATACGTAGTGACACGGCGTAGTAACCATGTACAGTGACAAACCAAACTAGGCATTTGTCACTGACTACGACCAAATAATTTCAATATGGGTGGTCAACGTTCACAACCCATAACACGAGTCACAAATGGTCAGAGGGGGGAACCAATGGTTTCGAAACCTTAGGTATCTTCTGGCGAGTACAAATATCTTTTGTATGTATTGGCATGGTGTGGCTACCGTGTGGAATGACCTATCCAAGTAGGCTTACGTCACTGGTCAACATTGAGAACTCACAACACGAGTCATGGATAATCAGAGTGTGGTAACAATTGTGTTAGAAGACTAGCTATCAACTAGAAATCACAAAGACCTTCAATACGTAGTGACACGGCGTGGTAACCATGTACAGTGACAAACCAAACTATGCATATGTCACAGACTACGACCAAAGAGTTTCAATATGGGTGGTCAACGTTCACAACCCATAACACGAGTCACAAATGGTCAGAGGGGGGAACCAATGGTTTCGAAACCTTAGGTATCTTCTGGCGAGTACAAATATCTTTTGTATGTATTGGCATGGTGTGGCTACCGTGTGCAATGACCTATCCAAGTAGGCTTACATCACTGCTCATGACCAAAGAATATTAGTGTATATGGTCAGCGTTCAAGACTCATACTACCCTTAAAAAATGGGCAGAGGGAGAAACAATGGTCTGTGAATATACGGTATCGACTAGCAATTAAAAATACATTTGATAAGTGGTGGCAGGGTGTGGCTACCATGCATAATGACGAACCAAAGTATGCTTGTGTGACTGACCATTATAAAAAGAATTTCACAATGTGTAGTCAACTTTCCTTCTTATGGCTGGTCAATCAGAGCAACGGTTGAGAAGTTATTCAACGTGGAAGTTGCACAAACTGACATTGCGTCCGCGTCAATTGTTTATGATTCAACTAACTTTGTTGCTATTCGTACATTTTAAAACTACCCCAAACTCTTACACCTCCTTATGTTATGTTCTCTTCCCATATGAACTCTTATAACATCATTTGGGCATCATAAACATGACAAAAAGAATTTCACAGTGTATGGTCAACGTTGAAAACTCAAAACACGAGTAAACAATTGTCACAGGGGGAAACAATGGGTTTAGGACACTAGTTATAAACTGACAAGTACAAAGTCCTTCAACAAGCAGTGGCAAAGTGTGGCTAGCATGCACAGTGACCAACCAAAGGATGCATACGTCACTAACTATGACCGAAGAAGTCCACTATGTGTGGTCAACATTGACAACTCACAACACGAGTCAAAAAATGGTCAGAGGGAGAGACAATGGTTTGGGGACCCTATGTATCAACTAGAATGGACAACCATGGTTGTCCATTATGCACACCAGACAACCAAACTAGGCATATGTCACTGACCATGACCAGAGAATTTCAATATGGGTGGTCAACGTTCACCAACCATAACACGAGTCACAAACGATCACTAGGGGAAACAATGGTCTGGGAACATCAGTTTTCAACTAGTAAGTACAGCGACCTTCAATCACTAGAAGCACAGTGAGGCTACCATGCACAGTGACCGACCAAAGTAGGCATATCTAATGCCTTTGACCATAGAAATCCCATTTATGTGATCAATGTTGACAACTCATAATAGGAGTCACAAATGGTCAGATGGGGGACCAATGGTTTGGGAACACCAGGTATCAACTACCAAGCACACGGACCTTCAATAAGCTGGGGCATGATGTGCATACCATGCACGATGACCAACCAAAGTAGGCATATGTCAATGACCATGAACAAATAATGTCACTAAGTGTGGTACATTCCGACAACTCATAACACAAGTCACAAATGGTCATAGCGGAAGATAATGGTTTGTGAATACTGGTTATTGAGTAGCAAGTACAAATACCTTCAATATGTAGTGGCACAGTGTGGCCACCATGCACAGTGACCAACCAAAGTATGCATATGTAACTAACCATGACCAACGAATTCCACTTCATGTGGTCAACGTTGACAACTCACAACACGATTCACAGATAGTCGGGGGGGGGGGGGGGTAACAATGGTTTGGGAACACTAGATATCAACTATAAAGCATAAAGACCTTCAATACATAGTGACACGGTGTGGTAGGCATGTATAGTGACAAACCAAACTACGCATATGTCACTAAAAATGACCAAACCAATTTCACAGTGTGTGGTCAACGTTGAAAACTCAAAACACCGGTCACAAATGGTCAGATGGGGAAACAATGGGTCAAGCACACTAGTTATCAACTAGCAAGAAGGAAGACCTTCAACAAGTACTGGCATGGTGTGGCTTCTATGCACACCAAACAACCAAACTAGGCATATGTCACTGACCATGACCAAAGAATTTCAATATGGTTGGTGAACGTTCACCAACCATAACACGAGTCACAAACGGTCAGAGGGAGAAACAATGGTCCGGGAATGTCAGTTCTGAACTAGCAAGTACAAGGATCTTCAATCAGTAGTAGCACGGTGTGGCTACCATGCACAATGACCGACCAAAGTAGGTATATATACTGCCTTTGACCAAAGAAATCCGCTGTGTGTGGTCAACGTTGAATATCATAAAACGCCTCACAAATGGTCAGAGTGGAAGACTATGGTTTGGGAACATCATGTATAAACTAGCAAGCACAATGACCTTCAATGACTTGTGGCACGGTGTGGATACTATGCACAATGACCAGCCAAACTATGCATATGTCACTGACCATGACGAAGG
Source organism: Penium margaritaceum (assembly GCA_023375785.1). NCBI lineage: Eukaryota > Viridiplantae > Streptophyta > Zygnematophyceae > Desmidiales > Peniaceae > Penium > Penium margaritaceum. The sequence continues at coordinate 205,898 of SZWC01000482.1, forward strand.
AATGTCACCATGTGTGGTACTTTTCGACAACTCATACCACGAGTCACAAATGGTCAAAGTGGAAGAAAATGGTGTTTGAATACTAGTTATTGACTAGCAAGTACAAATACCTTCAATATGTAGTTGCACGGCGTGGCTACAATGCACAGTGACCAACCAAAGTATGCATATGTCACTAACCATAACCAAAGAATTTCCATTCATGTGGTCAATGTTGACAACTCACAACATGTGTCGCAGATAGTGAGTGAGGGTAACAATTGTATGGGAATAATAGCTATCAATTAGAAAGCAAAAAGATCTTCAATACACAGTGACACGGCGTGGTAACCATGTATAGTGAGAAACCAAAGAATACATATGTCACTAACCATGACCATAAGAATTTCACAGTATGTGGTCAACGTTGAAAACTCATAACATGCGTCACAACTGGTCAGAGGGGGAAACAATGGGATGGAAACACTAGTTATCAACTAGCAAGCACAAAGACCTTCAACAAGCAGTGGCACCGTGTGCCTAGCCTGCACAGTGACCAAGCAACGGATGCATATGTCACTAACTATGACCGAAGAAGTCCACTATGTGTGGTCAACATCGACAGCTCATAACACGAGTCACAAATGGTCAGAGGGAGAGACAATGGTTTGGGAACCATATTCATGGACTAAAAAGGACAAAAAAATTCAACGCGTAGTGGCACGGCGTGGCCACTATGCACGCCAAGCAACCAAACTATGCATATGTCACTGTCCATGACCAAACAATTTGATATGGGTGGTCAATGTTCACCAACCATAACGCAAGACACAAACGGACAGGGGGGAACAATAGTCCAGGAATATCAGTTCTCAAGTAGCAAGTACAACGACCTTCAATCAGTAGTAGCACGGTGTGGCTACCATACACAGTGACCGACCACAATAGGCGTATGTACCGCCTTTGACCAAAGAAATCCGCTGTATGTGGTCAACGTTGACAACTCATAATACGAGTCACAAACGATCAGAGGGGGAAATAATGGTTTGGCAACACCAGGTATCAACTAGCAAGCACAATGACCTTCAATAAGTTGTGGCACGGTGTGGATACCATGCACTATAACCATCCAAAGAATGCATATGTCACTGACCACGACCAAAGAATGTCACCATGTGTGGAAAACTTTGACAGCTCATAACACGAGGCACAAATGGTCACTGTGAGAGATAATGGTTTCTGAATATTCGTTATTGACTAGCAAGTACAAATACCTTTATCATGTAGTTGCACAGCGTGGCTACAATGCACACTAACCAACCAAAGTATGCATACGTCACTGACCATGACCAAATTATTTCACTTCATGTGGTCAACGTTGACAGCTCACAACAGGAGTCACAGATAGTCAGAGGGGGTAACAATTGTTTGGGAATACTAGATATCAACTATAAAGCACAAAGACCTTCAATACGTGGAGACACGTTGTGGTAACCATGTACACTAACAAACCAAAGTAGGCAAATTTCACTAAGCATGACCATACGAATTTCACAGTGTGTGGTCAACATTGAAAACTCATAGCGCGAGTCACAAATGGTCAGAGGGGGAAACAATGGGTTGGGAACACTATTCATCAACTAGCAAGTACAGTTTTCTTCAACAAGCAGTGGCACGGTGTGGATAGCATGCACAGTATTCAACCAAATGATGAATACGTCATTGTCTATGACCGAAGAAGTCCACTATTTGTGGTCAACATTGACAACTCATAACACGAGTCACAAATGGTCAGATGGAGAGACAATGGTTTTGGAACCCTATGCATGGACTAGAAAGGACAAACAACTTCAATACGTAGTTGCACGGTGTGGCTACTCTGCAGAGCAAACAACCAGACAAGGCATATGTCACTGGCCATGACCAGAGAATTTAAATATGGGTGGTTAACGTTCACCAACCTTAACACGAGTCACAAACGGTCAAAAGGGGAAACAATGGTCTGAGAATATCAGTCCTCAAGTAGCCAGTACAGCGACATTCAATCTGTAGAAGCACGGTGTGGCTACCAGGCACAATGACCAACCAAAGTAGGCACATCCAATGCCTTTGACCAAAGAAATCCGCTGTGTGTGATCAATGTTGACAACTCATAATAGGAGTCACAAATGGTCAAAGGGGGAGACAACGGTTTGGGAACACCACGTATCAACTAGCAAGTACAAGGAACTTCAAGAATTTGCTCGCACGGTGTGCATACCATGCACGATGACCAGCCAAAGTAGGCGTATGTCATTGACCATGATGTTACTAAGTGTGGTAAATTTTGACAACTCATAACACGAGTCAGACACACACACGCATACACACACACATACACACACACACGCACACACACACACACACACGTGCTTGACAGTGTGTCCTCCACCTACCAGCATCCCACTAGGATGGGACGCGGGTAGGTGGGGCGCATGTAGGTGGGTTATAGGTAGGTGGGGCATAGGTAGGTTGGATGCAGGTAGGTAGGGTACAGGTAGGTGGGGCAGTATAGGTGGGGCGTGCGTAGGTGGGGTACAGGTAGGTGGGGCACAGGTATGTGGGGTGCAGGTATGTTGGACAAAGGTAGGTGGGGTACAGGTAGGTGGAGTCCAGGTAGGTGAGGTGCGGATAGGTGGGACACAGGTAGGTGGGTGCAGGTACGTGGGGTGAAGGTAGGTGGAACGCAGGTAGGTGGGGCATGGGGAGGTGGGGCACAAGTAGGTGGGGCTCATGTAGGTGGGGCGCATGTAGGTGGGGCGCATGTAGGTGGGGCGCATGTAGGTGGGGCGCATGTAGGTGGGGCGCATGTAGGTGGGGCATATGTAGGTGGGGCACTGGTAGTTGGTCTGTAGGTAGGTTGGGTGCACGTAGGTGGGGCGCAAGTAGGTAGGATGCAGGTCTGTAGGTTTCAGGTAGGTGGGGTGCAGATAGGTGGGGCGTAGGTATGTGGGGCTCAGGTAGGTGGGGAGCAGGTAGGTGGGATGCAAGTAGGTGGGGCAGGTAGGTCGGGCGCAGGTAGGTGGGGCACAGATTTGTGGGCCGCATGTAGGTGGGGCGCATGTAGGTGGGGCGCATGTAGGTGGGGCATATGTAGGTGGGGCACTGGTAGTTGGTCTGTAGGTAGGTTGGGTGCACGTAGGTGGGGCGCAAGTAGGTAGGATGCAGGTCTGTAGGTTTCAGGTAGGTGGGGTGCAGATAGGTGGGGCGTAGGTATGTGGGGCTCAGGTAGGTGGGGAGCAGGTAGGTGGGATGCAAGTAGGTGGGGCAGGTAGGTCGGGCGCAGGTAGGTGGGGCACAGATTTGTGGGCCGCATGTAGGTGGGGTACTGTCAAGATGTACAGTCGGGGTGAGTAGGCACAAGAAGGCGGCTCGAGTGAAACCAAGGTACTTCAATGCAGGACCATTCACCTATTCCGAGCGTGCTATACTCATATCTGTCACTATACATGTAGAGTGACGTCGGCTTGTCCCTCTTCTTTTGACAGATAGCTAAGCGCTTGATGACGTCCTTGTCAATGCTGATGACCTCTTGCTCGTGTCTCCTTTGATGGAGGCTGTTTCTCCAGGCTGCCTATGTGATGGAGGAACTTGGTCCTGGAGCTGTAGTCTTTGGGATAAAGATCGATCGCAACTATGAACGGTGCACACTGCTACACAAGGCACACTACGCCCGCGTTGTCTGGGAGCAATTGGCTAAACTCCTTGGAGCAGTTTCCACAGCCTCTACACCCATTACACCAGATAGTCATGATTGAGGTGAATGATACAACAAAGTTGGAGGACCCAGTGGACGAGACCATGTGCTTGCGCCTCATGAGCTCTTTGATGTACTTGACCACAACCACCTTGCCTGATATTACCTTTCGGTTAACGTCCTTGCACAAATCTCATAGTTTTTTTAGGTCAGATCCCTCCATGCAACTGTGCAAGTGGTGTGGTATACAATCTCCATGCCTACCTTGGACTCTGCTTTATTTGGGATTTTTGGAGGTAGTTAATGGCTACATAGATAGTGACTGGGCTTGGAGCCCTGATGGGCGTAGTTTGTCAGGTAAGATGTTTTTGCAGTGTGGCACTGCAATGTCATGGTGCTGTGGCAAATATGCAGTGCGCATAGCTCGTCAAAGGCACGATATGCCAGCCATGGGAGCTGGGGTTCCTAAGGCGGTCTAGTTGAAGTGTTTGTTTTGTGAGTTGCTTCAGTCAGTGCCTTCCAATTATTATGCCTTGTGACAACCACAGTGCTCTTGCCATTGTAGATATCTCTGGTTTGTTTCATGCACGCACCAAGCTGGTTGAAGTTGAGCATAGATTTTTTCAGTGTTTGGTAGATCAACAAGTGATTTTCATCATATGGGTCAAACGGACATGAACTGGACTGACTTCCTTACTAGGTACTGGCACGGGGGAAGTTCATGGTAGCCATTTTTTCTTTTGGGATTCACCCCTTGCCTGAGGCTAACTGATAGTGGGATGTGCGTATGGAATTTTGGGAATCTTGTTGTGCACTCATGTCAGTTATGTGTGCATATGGACACGCGTTCCATCACGTCATGGGGGAGTGCTGTGATCTGAGCCGTTCTCATTTGTACATACACTTGAATGTGACCACTCGGCTGTGTCCATGCTCGTGCAAATCCTTGATGTGCACCCAGCTGGTGCTGGAGAACCGTCGAGTGCTGATCCATTCATTTGTAGCTATAAGAGAGCTGCCACGACGTCTCGGAGACTTTCTTGGACACTCTACCCTTTTTCTACACCGTCTAGAGTTTTCTTGGTGGACTAGTCTTGGGCATGGTTTGCATATGTACTTGTGTTTTGTGCCAACTGGTCGATGCCAGACCCATGCATGTGTGAAATCATTGCATCCAGCTTGAAACTCTACATCTGTATGTTCAGATGGTTCTGCATTTGGATGCCTCTATGATGGATTATGGCCAAAACAGTGGTTTTGGACGGATTTCAGGCAAACTGACCCTAGCGTGTGCATCACCCGCTTTGCGCCAAAATATCAATTGACTTTGTGTGTCTTTCAGTTGCCATCTATCCCTGCACAATAAGTCTATTGAGGCTTTAGAGACAATTTGCGTCTTCCCTAGCTCCACCCTTGTTGTTCTTACACATGCCTTGCATGCCAGTGCATCAGCTGACGGGATTGTGTTGCCTCTTCAAAGACAATGGAGCTAGAAGGATTCCGGATATCTTCTCAATAGTATGAACCTAGATGTACAAAAATCCAATCCAAAGAAATATAACCACACGTGCTAAATCTTGGTTTTGGTCATGTTGTAGCTTTAATAGCTACTGCTGCGCACGTGACAGTAAGTTGCATACGAAGAGACAGTACCCGCACTCACATGGTAGAGGCGTCTATGGAGTAGGCATTTGTTCTTAGGAAAGAGCACATCCTTCACAAAATGACATGCAGTATAGACACACATAGGAGGGGAGACAGAAGATTTCAAAGAGCAATGTGGTAGAGTGGGACCTGAGGTATGGGGCCGATGGGACGAGGATCTAGGAAACGCCGCGTGGAAGACTGCATGGTCTGATGTGAAGCAGCTATGTTGTTTCTCATTTGATGCCTCTGATGTGTCCTTGCGGCCCAGTTCATCCACGTGAGCCTGATAGGATTTTCTTGGTAGCCGAGACCCAGGAACCTTGTGGTTTTCACCAGTGCCTAAGGAGACCCCATGTCCTGCACTTGAGTTACCATTGATGTGAGGACTTGTTCTTTCTGATCACACATTAATCTGGAGTGTCAGAGGTTCACTGGGAGGTTCAGACCCAGACACTTTCTTGCATGTTCCAATGCCTCAGGAGACCTGATGTGTGTTCTTTAGTTCACTGATGATAATGGCACTTTGCAGTAGCAGCCCAACATATTCAAGATGATGCCTACATCTTCTCGACGGTCGAAACCTGGGCACTTGGTGACCTGATCTGAGATAGGGAGACCCCTCTTGTGTGGTTTTACATTCTTTGGTGTATATTTCTCGGCCGTCCATTTTCGTACGGCTGGGATGTCGGGATCTGTCGGGCCAGTGGTCAGTCCTCATCGTTCTCTTTCCCTTGTTTCTTCATTTACGTGTTCAATTATTGGCCAATTCTTGACACTGCAACTCTTCCATTCACTATGAGAGGTCATGTTTGATCTGGCGTGGGCCTGCATGCCCTTAAATGATTCTTTCATGGAATCAGAGTTTAGGGGGGCTATATGAGCAGCAAAGCAGAACAGGTCTAATATGCAGCTGAGAAGCATTACATGGTGCCGCACAAGCAGCAGCGTACAAAAGCAGCGGAAACATCTGCAGCTATGAAAATAGACACAACAGCTCCAAAGGGGATGGCTGCATTTGATCCTTAGGATCGGTTGGCTTTTTGTGGTCATCGAATGCTACCACAGCTGCTGTATAGGTGGCAGAAGTATGGGCATCCCTGGAGGCAGCCACGTCTGAGAAGTTAAAAAACAAAGAAAGGGCCCACTCTACCACAGAGTGTGAGTAACGCGCACAACAGCTGCTGCTACACTAAGCAGTATTAGCAACGCGTAAGAAGTGTGCAAGAATTGTGTGCAGGAGATGCAAGAAGCTCGCAAGTAGCCAGTATCAGCAAGCAGCAGCAGCATTTCTGAAAATCAGGAGCAACGTGCATGCTGCTCGCCAGCAGCTTGCATGAAGCCATGAATAGGAAGAAGCAACAGCAGTATGAGTTGCAACGCACCAGCAACATACAAGCAGCATGGGCAATAGATACACAGCCAGTAGCACTAAGCAGCAACGTGCGATAGCAGTAGCGGCCATGAAAATACGACTTTTTGTACCTTCAACAGTGTGCACACAGCTTGCAGGCTGCTTCCCAAAAGGCAAGCAGCGTACAACCTGTTGCATTTAGCCAGCAGCAAGAGTGGCAGCAGAAGCATTGGGCAACTAGCGTGACTCACTTGGCACTCGGCACGAGGAGGTTTGCTTCCACTGTGCGTGCGAGGCACCGGTACATGGAGATCTGCGAGTTGTCGTTGTCCGCCACTACATCACCGGAAAGAAGCAGCAGTGGATAGCCATCAGCAAAGCAGTGTGGCAGTTTGGCAGCTGTGCGAAAGCAGCACAACTGTACTATGTACTGCAGCAGCTGATGTCAATGATCATCGAGGTCACCTCACCAGTGGTTTAGTCAGCCTTAGAGGTGAGGAAACCTAAACTGCATCCTTAGAGGTCGACTGAAACTCCTCTGGTGGAATACCCCATTCAAATGAATGTGCCTTATTGCACTGATCAAGGTCGCTTTGCCGGTACCTCGCATTGAGGCTGCCGGCGCTTGCTCTTTTGTGTATGTGAATAGTAATTGCGCGCGATTTTGGGGGCTTGTACTTGTGCCTGATACCTGTACCATATACTTGTGCCTGATACCTGTGTCAGATACTTGTGCCTGATATGCTTGCCTGATATTTGTGCCTCGTACTTTTGCCTGGTACTTGCGCCTGATACTTGTGCCTGATACTTGTGCCTTGTTGTTGTGCCTGATACTCGTGTCAGAAGCTTGTGCATGATACTTGTACTTAGTTCTTGCACCTGATACCTATGCCTCCAACTCGTGCCTGATCCTTGTGCTCGAAACTTGTGCCAGATACTTGTGCTTGATACTTATGCCTGATAATCTTGCTTTATACTTGCGCATGATACTTGTGTCTGATACTTGTGCCTGATTCTTGTGCCTAATGCTTGTGCCTGGTAGTTGTGTCTGGTACATGTGCCTGATCATTGTGCCTAATAATTGTACTTAAGCTTGTGCCTGATACTTGTGCTTGATACTTATGCCTGATAATCTTGCTTTATACTTGCGCATGATACTTGTGTCTGATACTTGTGCCTGATTCTTGTGCCTAATGCTTGTGCCTGGTAGTTGTGTCTGGTACATGTGCCTGATCATTGTGCCTAATAATTGTACTTAAGCTTGTGCCTGATACTTGTGCATGACACTTGTGCCTGATACCTGTGCCTGAAACTTGTGCTTGATACCTGTGCCTGATACTTGTGCTTGATGCTTGTGCTTGGTACCTGTGCATGATAACTGCGTCTGATACTTGTGCCTGATACTTGTGCCTGACAGATGTCTCTGGTAGTTGTTCTTGATGCATTTGCCTGATACTTGTGCCTGATGTTTTGCCTGATACTTGCACCTGATACTTGTGCCTGGTACTTGTGCCTTGTACTTGTGCCTGGTACTTGTGCGTGATAGTTTTACTCAATACTTGTGCATGGTACTCGTGCCTGATAATCATGCCTAATGTGTGTGCCTCATCGTTACCCCCCTCAAATAGTTTGAGGGGGGTAAAGATGGGTTCGGAACACTACCTATCAACTAGAAAGCATAAAGGCCGTAAATACGTAGTGACACGACAGGGTAGCCATGTACAGTGACAACCCAAACTACGTATATGTCACCAACCATGACCAGACAAATTTTGCAGTGTGTGGTCAACGTTGGAAACTCATAACACGAGTGAAAAATAGCTAGAGGGGGAAACAATGGGTTAAGAACACTAGTTATAAACTAGGAAATGAAGAATGTCAACAAGTAGTAGCACGGGGTGGCTAGTGAGCACAGTGACCAACCAAATGATGCATACGTCACTGACTATGACCGAAGATGTCCACTATGTGTGGTCAACATTGACAACTCATAACACAAGTCACAAATGGTCAGAGGGAGAGACAATAGTTTGGGAACCCAATGCATGGACTAGAAATGACAAAAAACTTCAATACGTAGTGGCACGGTGTGGATACTATGCACACCAAACAACCAAACCGGGCATATGTCACTGACCATGGCCAAAGAATGTCAACATGGGTGGTCAATGTTCACCAGCCGTAACACGAGTAACAAACGGTCTGATTGGGAAACAATGGTTCGGGAATATCAGTTGACAACTCGCAAGTACAACAACCTTCAATCAGTAGTAGCACGGCGTGGCTACCATGCACAATGACCGACCACAGTAGGCATGTGTACTGCCTTTGACCAAATAAATCCGCTGTGTGTGGTCAACGTTGACAACTCATAATACAAATCACCAATATTCGGAGGGGGAAACAATGGTTTGGGGACAACAGGTATCAACTAGCAAGCACAGTGACATTCAACAAGTCGTGGCACGACGTGGACACCATTCATGATGACCAAAAAAATTATGCATGTGTCTATGACCATGACCAGATAATGTCACCATGTGTGGTAAACATTGACAACTCATAACACGAGTTACAAATGGTCAGACTGGAAGATAATGGTTTTTGACTACTAGTTATGGACTAGAAAGCACAACTACCTTCAATATGTAGTGGCACGGTGTGGCTACAATGCACACTGGTCAACCAAAGTATGCATATGTCACTGGCCATGACCAAAGAATTTCACTTCATGTGGTCAACGTTGACAACTCAAAATATGAGTCACAAATAGTCAGAGGGGTTAACAATGGTTTGTGAGGACAAGCTATCAACTACAAAGCACAAAGACCTTCAATACCTAGTGACACGGCGTGTTAACCATGTATATGATAGATCAAAGTAGGCATATGTCACTAACCATGACCAAACAAATTTCACAGTGTGTGGTCAACATTGAAAACTCATGACACGAGTCAAAACTGGTCAGAGGGGGAAACAATGGGTTGGGAACACTAGTTATCAACTAGAAAGTACAAAGACCTTTAACACTTAGTGGCACGGTGTGGCTAGCATGCACAGTGACCAACCAAAGCATCCTCCTCACTGACTACGATCGAAAACGCCCACTATGTGTGGTCAAGATTGACAACTCATAGCACGAGTCACAAATGGTCAGATGGAGAGACAATGCTCTGGAAGTCCCATGCATGGACTAGAAAGGACAACGAACTTTAATACATAGTGGTACGGTGTGGCTACTATGCACAACAAAAAACCAAACTAAGCATATGTCACTGACCATGACCAAAGAATTTCAACATGGGTGGTCAACGTTCAACAACCATAACACAAGTCACAAATGGTGAGAGGGGGACACAATGGTCCGGGAATATCAGTTGTCAACTAGCAAGTACAACGACCTTCAATCAGTAGAAGCACGGTATGGCTACCCTGCACAGTGACCGACCAAAGTTCGCATATGTACTGCCTTTGACCAAAGAAATCCGCTGTGTGTGGTCAACGTTGCCAGCGCATAATACGAGTCACAAATGGTCATAGGGGGAAACAATGGTTTGGGAACACCAGGTATAAACTCGAAAGCACAGTGACATTCAATCGGTTGTGGCGCGGTGTGAATACCATGCACGATTACCAACCTAAGTATGCATATGTCACTGACCATGACCAAAGAATGTCACAAAGTGTCATGAACTTTGACAACTCATAACAGGAGTCACAAATGGTTAGAGTGGAAGATAATGGTTTTTGAATACTAGTTGTTGACAAGCAAGTACAGATACCTTAAATATGTAATTGCACACTGTGGCTACAATGCACAGTGACCAACCAAAGTATGCTTATGTCACTCACCATGACCAAATAATTCCACTTCATGTGGTCAATGTTGACAACTCACAACACGAGTCACAGATAGTGAGAGAGGGTAACGATGGTTTCAGAATACTAGCTATCAACTAGAAAGCACAAAGACTATCAATGCATAGTGACACGGCGTGGTAAACATGTATAGTGACAAACCAAAGTACGCATAGGTCACTAACCATGGCCAAAAGCATTTCACAGTGTGTGGTCAACGTTGAAATCTCATAACCTGAGTAACAAATGGTCAGAGGGGGAAACAATGGGTTGGGAACACTAGTTATCAACTAGCAAGTAGGAATACCTTCAACAATTAGTGACACGGTGTGGCTAGCGTGCAGAGTGACCAACCAAATGATGCATACGTCACTGACTAAAACCGAAGAAGTCCACTATGTGTGGTCAACATTGAAAAGTCATAACACGAGTCAAAAATGGTCAGAGGGAGAGACAATGGTTTGGGAACCATATGCATGGACTGACGATGACAAAGAACTTCAATGCGTAGTGGCACGCCATGGCTACTGTGCACACCAGACATCCAAACCAGGCGTATGTCACTGGCCATGACCAAAGAATTTAAATGTGGGTGGTCAACGTTCACCAACCATAACACGAGTCACAAATGGTCAGAGGGATAAACAATGGTCCGGGAATATCAGTTCTCAACTAGCAAGCACAACGACCTTCAATCAGTAGTAGCATGGCATGGCTACCATGCACAGTGACCAACCAACGTAGGCATATGTACTGCATTTGACCAAAGAGATCTGTTGTGTGTAGTCAATGTTGACAACTCATAAAACTATCACAAATGGTCAGAGGGCGGAAACAATAGTTTGGGAATACCAGGTATCAACAAGCAAGCATAACGACCTTCAGAAAGTTGTGGCACAGTGTGGATACCATGCACGATGACCAACCAAAGCATGCATATGTCACTGACCATGACCAAAGAATGTCACCATGTGTGGTAAACTTTGACAATTCAAAGGACGAGTCACAAATGGTCTGAGTGGAAGATAATGGTTTGTGAATACTAGTTATCGACTAGCAAGTACAAATACCTTCAATATATAGTTGCACAGTGTGGCGACAATGCACAGTGACTAACCAAAGTATGCATATGTCACAGACCATGACCAAATAACTTCACTTCATGTGTTCAATGTTGACAACTCACAACATGAGTCACAGATAGTTAGAGGGGGTAACAATGGTTTGGGAAGACTAGCTATCAACTATAAAGCACAAAGACGTTCAATATGTAGTTACACGGTATGGTAACCATGGACATTGACAAACCAAAGTAGGCATATGTCACTAACCATGACCAAAAGAATTTCACAGTGTGTGGTCAACGTTGAGAACTAATAACACGAGTCACAAATGGTCAGAGGGGGAAACAATGGGTTGGGAGCACTTTTTATTAACTAGAGAGTACAATGTCCTTCAACAAGCAGTGGCACGGTGTGGCTAGCATGGACAGTGACCAACCAAAGGATGTGTACGTCACTGACTATGACCAATGAAGTCCACTATGTGTGGTCAACATTGACAACTCATAACACGAGTCACAAATGGTTAGATGGAGAGACAATGGTTTGGGAACCCTATGTTTTGACTAGGAAGGACAAATAACTTCAATACGTAGTGGTACGGTGTGGCTAATATCCACACCAAACAACCAAACTAGGCATATGTCACTGACCATGACCAAAGAATTTGAACATGGGTGGTCAATGTTCACCAACCATAGCACGAGTCACAAACGGTCGCAGGGGGAAACAATTGTCTGGAAATATCAGTTCTCAACTAGCAAGTACACCAACATTCAATCAGTAGTAGCACGGTATGGCTATCATGAAAAACGACCGACCAAAGTAGGCATGTGCACTGCCCTTGACCAAAGAAATCCGCTGTATGTGGTCAACATTGACAACCCATAATACGAGTCGCAAATGGTCAGAGGAGGGAAACAATGGTTTAGGAACACCATGTATCAACTAGGAAGCACAAGGACGTTCAATACGTTGAGGCATGGTATGGATACCTTGCACGATGACCAACCAAAGTAGGCATATGTCACTGACCATGACCAAGTAACGTAGCGAAGCATGGTAAACTTTGACAACTCATAGCACAAGTCAGAAATGGTCAGAGTGGAACACAATGGTTTGTAAATACTACTTATCAAGTAGCAAGCACAAATACAATCAATATGTAGTGGCACAGTGTGGCTACCATGCACAAGGACCAACCAAAGTAAGCATATGTCACTGACCATGACCAACGAATTTCACTTCACGTGGTCAACTTTGACAACTCACAACACAAGTCACAGATAGTTTGAGGGGGGTAACAATGGTCTGGGAACACTAGCTATAAACTAGAAAGCACAAAGACCTTCAATACATAGTGACACGGTGTGGTAACCATGTTGAGTGACAAACCAAAGTGAACATGTTTCACTAACCACGACCAAACGAATTTTACAGTTGTGGTCAACGTTGAAAACTCATAGCACGAGTCACAAATGGTCTGAGGGGGAAACAATGGGTTGGGAACACTAGTTATAAAAAGCAAGTACAAAGACCGTCAACAAGTAGTGGCATGGTGTGGCTAGCGTGCACAGTGACCAACCAAAGGATGCATACGTCACTGATTATGACTGAAGAATTCCACTATGTGTGGTCAACATTGACAACTCGTTACACGAGTCACAAATGGTCAGAGGGAGAGACACTGGTTTGGGAACCCTATGCATGGACTAGAAAGGACAAAGAACTTTAGTACATAGTGGCACGGTGTGGCTACTGTGCACACCAAACAACAAGACTAGGCATATGTCACTGACCATGACCAATAAATTCAAACATGGGTGGTCAATGTTCACCAACCATAACACGAGTCACAAATGGTCAAATGGGGAGACAATGGTCTGGGAATATCAGTTCTCAACTTGCAAGTACAGTGACCTTCAAGCAGTAGAAGCACGGTGTGGCTACCATGCACAATGACCGAACAAAGTAGGCATATCTAATGCCTTTGACCAAAGACATCCGATGTGGGTGATCAGTGTTGAAAACTCATAATAGGAGTAATAAATGGTCAGAGGGGGAGACAATGGTTTGGGAACACCAGGTATCAACTAGCAAGCACAAGGACCTTCAATACGTTGTGGCACGGTGTGTATACCATGCACGATGACCAACCAAAGTAGGCATATGTCAATGACCATGACCAAGTAATGTCACTATGTGTGGTAACCTTTGACAACTCATAACAAAAATGGTCAGAGTGGAAGATAATGGCTTGTGAATACTAGTGATTGAGTAGCAAGTATAAATACCTTCAATATGTAGTGGCACATTGTGGCTACAATGCACAGTGACCAACCAAAGCATGCATGTGTAACTGACCATGACCAATAAACTCCACTTCATGTGGTCAACGTTGACAACTCATAACACGAGGCGCAGATAGTCAGAGGGGGGAAACAATGGGTTGGGAACACTAGCTATGAACTAGAAATCATAAAGACCTTAAATACGTAGTCACAAGGCGTGGTAGCGATGTACAGTGACAAACCAAACTACCCATATGTCACTAACCATGACTAGACAAATTTCACAGTGTGGGGTGAATGTTGAAAACTCATAACACGAGTCACAAATGGTCAGAGGGGGAAACAATGGGCTGGGAACACTAAATATCATCTAGCAAGTATGAAGACAGTCAACAAGTAGTGGCACGGTGTGGCTAGTGTGCACAGTGACCAACCAAAGGATGCATACGTCACTGACTATGACCGAATAAGTCCACAATGTGTGGTCAACATTGACAACTCATAACACAAGTCACAAATGGTCAGAGGGGCAGACAATGGTTTTTCTACCATATGCATGGACCAGAAAGGACAAAGAACTTCAATACGTAGTGGCACTGTGTGGCTGCTATGAACATCAAACAACCAAACTAGGCATATGTCACTGACCATGACCAAAGAATTTCAATATGGGCGGTCAACATTCACCAACCATAATATGAGTCACAAACGGTCAGATGGGGAAACAATGGTTCAGGAATATCAGTTGTCAACTAGCAAGTACAACGACCTTCAATCAGTAGTAGCACGGTGTGGCTACCATGCACAATGACCGACCAAAGTAGGCATATGTACTGCCTTTGACCAAATGAATCCGCTGTGTGTGGTCAGCATTGACAACTCATAATAAGGGTCACAAATGGTCAAAGGGGGGGAAAATGGTTTAGGAACACCAGGTATCAACTAGCAAGCACAGTGACCTTCAATAAGTTGTGGCACGGTGTGGATACCTTTCACGATGACCAACCAAAGTATGCATATGTCTCTGACCATGACCAGAGAATGTCACAATGTGTGGTAAATTTTGACAACTCATAACACGAGTCACAAACAGTCAGAGTGGAAGAAAATGGTTTCTGAACACTAGTTATCAACTATTAAGTACAAATACCTTCAATCTGTAGTGGCGCAGTGTGACTATAATAAACACTGTCCAACCAAAGTATGCATATGTTACTGACCATGACCAAATAATTTCACTTCATGTGGTCAACATTGACAATTCACAACTAGAGTCACAGATAGTCAGAGGGGGTAAAAATGGTTTGTGAGGACAAGCTATCAACTAGAAAGCACGAAGACCTTCAATACCCAGTGACACGACATGGTAAGCATGTACAGTGACAAACCAAAGTGGGCACATGTCACTAACCACGACCAAACACTTTTCACAGTGTGTGGTCAACGTTGAAAGTTCATAACACGAGTCATAAATGGTCAAAGTGGGAAACATTGTGTTGGGATGTGGGTTGGAAGTTGGGTTGGAAGCTGGATTGGAATCGGGGTTGGAAGTTGGGATGGAAGTTAGGATGGAAATTGGGTTGGAAGTTGTGTTGGAAGTTGGGTTGGAAGGTCGGTTAGAAGTTGGGTTGGAAATTGGGTTGGAAGTTAGGTTGGAAATTGGTTTTGAAGTTGGGTCGGAAGTTGGATTGGAAGTTGGGAACACTACTCATCAACTAGCAAGTACGAATACTTGCAACAAGTAGTGGCACGGTGTGGCTAGTGTGCACAGTGACCAGCCAATTGATCCTCTTCACTGACTATGACCGAAGAAGTCCATTAAGTGTGGTCAAATTTGACAACTCATAACACGATTCACAAATGGCCAGAGGGAGAGACATTGGTCTGGGTATCCTATGCATGGACTAGAAAGGACAAAGAACTTCAATACATAGTGGTACAGTGTGGCTAGTATGCACACCAAACAACCAAAGTAGGCATATGTTACTGACCATGACGAAATATTTTCAATATGGGTTGTCAACTTTCACCAACCATAACACGAGTCACAAATGGTGACAGGGGGAGACAATGGTCCGGGAATATCAGTTGTCAGCTAGCAAGTACAACAACCTTAAATCAGTCGTAGCACGGTGTTGCTACCATGCACAGTGACCGGCCAAAGTAGGCATATGGACTGCCTTTTAACAAAGAAATCCGCTCTGTGTGGTCAACGTTGACAACTCATAATACGAGTCACTAATGGTCAGAGGCGAAAACAATGGTTTGGGAACACCAGGTATCAACTAGCAAACACAATGATCTTCAATGAGTTGTGGCACAGTGTGAATACCATTCATGATGAGCAACCGAAGAATTTATATGTCACTGACCATGACTAAAGAATTTCACCATGTGTGGTAAACGTTGACAACTTGTAACATGCGTCACAAGTTGTCAGAGTGGAAGGAAATGGTTATTGAGTACTATTTTTTAACTAGCAAGTACAGATACCTTCAATATGTAGTTGCACAGCGTGGCTACAATGCACAGTGACCAACCCAAGTATGCATATGTCACTGACCATGACCAAATGATTTCACTTCATGTGGTCAATGCTGACAACTCACAACACAAGTCACATATAGTCGGAGGGCGTAACAATGGGTTGGGAAGACTAGCTATCAACTAGAAAGCACAAAGACGTTCAATAGATAATGACACGGCGCGATAACCATGTACAGTGACAAACCAAAGTAGGCATATGTCACTAACCATGATGAAAAGAATTTCACAGTGTGTGGTCAACGTTGAAAACTCATAACATGACTCACAAATGGTCAGAAGGGGAAACAATGGGTTGGGAAGACTGTTTATCAACTAGCAAGTACAATGCCCTTCAACAAGCAGTGGCGCGCTGTGGCTAGCATGCACAGTGACCAACCAATAGATGCATATGTCACTGACTATGTCCGAAGAAGTCCACGGTGTGTGGTCAACATTGAGACTCATAACACGTCACAAATGATCAGAGGAGGAGACAATGGTTTGGGAACCCTATGTTTTTCCTAGAAAGGATGAAGAACTTCAATACATAGTGGCACTGTGTGGCCAATATGCACACCAAACAACCAAACGGGGGACATGTCACTGACAATGACCAGAGAATTTCAATATGGGTGGTCAGTGTTCACCAGCTATAACACGAGTCACAAACGGTCACAGGGGCAAACAATGGTCTGGGAATATCAGTTCTCAACTAGCAAGTACAACGACCTTCAATCGGTAGTAGCACGGCATGGCTATCATGCAAAACAATCGACCAAAGTAGGCATATGCACTGCTTTTGACCAAAGAAATCTGCTGTATGTGGTCAACATTGAAAACTCATAAAGACCTTAAATACGTAGTGACATGGCGTGGTAGCCATGTACCGTGAGAAACCGAACCTCGCATATGTCACTAACCATGACCAGACAAATTTCACGGCGTGTGATCAACGTTGAAAACTCATAACACGAGTCACAAAAGGTCAGAGGGGGAAACAATGGGTTGGAAACACTACTTGTCAACTAGCATGTACGAAGACCGTCAACAAGTAGTGGCACGGTGTTAATGGTGTTTCGTTCTTCCACCGGAGAATGAGAAGAGGAGCTGGGACATGGACTCAAGGAAAAGAAAAGGAGAGGGAAGAGTCGATGAATCATCCACCAACTGTTTGAACGAGGAAAAGAAATATTGGGGAGGACAGTTCGAATTCGGGAGGCGACGGAGCGCGAGGAAAGATATCGCGGCAGACGACGTGAACCAACCAGACCGGCCGAGAGGAAAGGAAGGCGGTTCAAGGCTGGCTTGATGGGAGCGGAGTCGCGCCAGAACCTCAAAAGAGGAGCGGAGCTCGAGGCGCCTTATCCAAAGGCATTTTGATGTGCGAGCCGCGGAAGGGGAGGGGCTGAGCAGCTGGAAGGGTCCTTGGAAAAGGCAGTGCGAAGGAAAGATAAGAGGAAGAGCAGCAACAAGAAGACGCTTGCTGACAAGAAAAGCTGCTGACGACAACAAGCTTCCGAAGCCACCCGCGACATCCAGTCAGCACGAATTCTCAGCGTCTCGGCCTACGACTCACGAGGCGGCGTTCGCCATTTGGGAAGACTACGACTGCTGACCCCTGGCCAGACCCGCGTGCAGGGAGCAAGCCCGGCAGCGCCTGGCCAAGCCGAGAGATTGCTGCCCCTCGGAGGAATCAGACCGTCGAGCGGGACTTGCGTCCCGTTTCGCGACAAGCTAGAGTAGAGAAGCTAGCGTAGGGGCGTGTGTGTGTGTGTGTGTGTGTGTGTGTGTGTGTGTGTGCGCGTGTACTTGTGCGTGGGTGCCGGTCATCCTTGAATGGGAAGGCCGCTCCCAGAGGAGCATGTCACAGAGCCATTGTGGCCTGGCCCTGAGTTCCCGTGGGAACACCAGCCACCCAGCTCCAGACACGGTCCACGAGACTCTCCCGTGGCCGTCTACGCCATCTGCAACTGTTGCAATGTTCCCCATCAAGTTGGCGCATGGACAGTCCTGGGAGTAATGCAATGGTCGCACCATCCCGTAGGCGGAGCCGTGGAGCAATTCTGGCAGCCCTGGTTGCAGAGGCTTCCCCGTGACGACGAGCCGCGCCGCGTAGAGAGCTGGCAAGAGGTTGCACGTGACGTCGGACGACGTGCTGCGGAGGCGGCCGAGGAGCAAGCCGAGGCATA
The DNA here is from genome assembly GCA_023375785.1 of Penium margaritaceum. Lineage (NCBI taxonomy): Eukaryota > Viridiplantae > Streptophyta > Zygnematophyceae > Desmidiales > Peniaceae > Penium > Penium margaritaceum. Next base: position 224,536 of record SZWC01000482.1, read on the forward strand.
TCGAGCATACCGGCGGTACCAGTAGGAGCTTACCCGGCTACGCGAGGAGGACTCCACACCTATGACAACGACATGTGAGCTGAGCTTGAGCATGGGTCCAAGCACGGAGGACGAGAAGGCGGAGATGGCTGGAGTATCGTACCAATCCGCAGTTGGCAGCATAATGTATGCCATGGTGGCGACGCGGCCTGACCCGACCTTTGCTGAAGGACAAGTGAGCCGCTATGTTGGTGATCTGGGGCCGCTACGTTGGCAAGCGGTGAAGAGAATCCTCCGCTACTTGAAGGCAACAACACATTCGCGACTTGTGTTTGGAGGGGGAGGGCAGACTGACTCCCTCGAGTTGGTTGGCTACTCTCATGCTGACTGGGCAGGTGACGTTGATGACCGCAAGTCAACATCAGGCTATGTTTTTGTGCTTGGTGGTGCAGCAGTGTCTTGGGCAAGCCGGAAGCAGGACAATGTGGCTCTATCTAGCACTGAGGCGGAGTATATTGCGCTCGCGGAAGCCGCAAAGGAGGCACTATGCCTGCCGCGATTGCTCAAGGATATTGGGGTGCTGCAAAAGAAGCCAACGGCACCCAATGTTGACAACATGAGTGCCATCAGCCTGACCAAGAACCCTGTGCTACACCGGAGGACCAAGCACATAGAGATGCGGCATCATTTTGCACGAGACCGTGTTGCAAAGGGTGATGTGCGGCTTGTGCATTGCGGCACAAAGCACATGCTTGCTGATGCCATGACAAAGGCGCAACCCAAGGACAGGCCTGATGCTACTTGTATGGAGCTTGGGCTTTCCCAAGCCTCTCGAATTGCACGCTGAGCATGGAAAACTGCCATGCATGAAGCGCAAAGGGGAGATTGTTGGAATGATGCTCCTCACCATGGCAGGAGTGACTCAAAAAAGGAACACCAAAAAGACAAGCCTTAGTTGCTTAGTGGTCAATGGTGTCCACCTCTAGAGGCAGGGGCCCGGGCTCAAGTCCCACAAGATGAAATTATGCCCTGCCTCAAGGGAGGTGGAAAATAGATGCCAGAAAGCTAGCTCAACCTGTAGAGTTCTTCTTTAAGATTATAGAAGGCCACGTGAGTGTCAAAGAAGGTGGCACACCTTCTAGAAGGGGTGACTTGTCCTACAAGGCATCTAGAGGTGTCTTGGTCTTCTGGACACCTTCCCTCCTACTAGAAGCAAGCTGAGGAATCTAGGAAGGGGCAGAAAATTATAGAGGAGGGAAGGGATACCTTCCTAGGTGGGGAAAGGACAGCATACCAAGGAGCACTCTAGAAGCCATAGAATCTGATAGGAAGCTCCAAATCTGGCATGCTTTGGTGTTCTCGAAAGCTTAGATCAGTGGCTATAAAATGCCACTGCTTGCGAGCCTTGATCAAGTGTTCATTCCCATCCAATTGAGGCAAATACTATTACATCACTCTCTGACTAGAAGTTTCCATCCTTGGAACCAGTTGCCTCCACAGTTTCAGTCTCTCCAACAACAGTTGGTGGTGTGAAACAGCCACTCCTAGGGACCCTCCAGGGTGCACACTCACCCTCAGGCCAACACAGGGTTATGGGCCCACGCCTCTAAGGGGTTCAAAGCCAGCTTCATTTCACGCTCCCAACAGCAAGACATGGCAAGACATGGCTTCATTTCACGCTCCCAACAGCAAGACATGGCATGACGGTCGCCAATGGAAAACAGAGGTGGCCGCCGGTGAGGGTAACATCCGCATTCAGTCAATTGTGGATGGAAAACCTGTCACGAGCACAATCTACGATGTGCTGCAAATGCCTAACTTTGGGGCAAACCTGCTCTCCGTCAGCCACCTTACCGACAAGGGACTTGAGGTGCTCTTTACAAAAAAGGAGTCTGTCATCCGCAAAGAGTGCAAAAGTGAGGTGATTACGCGTGCCAAGAGGGAGGAGGACTTGTACCTGCTACGCGCGAAGATCCTCAGCAGCCGGGTGGGGTCCAACGCCGCCAATCTTGCAACAAAGGACGGAGGAGACCTGGACCTATGGCACCGCCAACTCTGCCACATTTCTCCATCAATAGTGAAGGAGACGGATAAGAGAGAAGTGGTGCGGGGTCTCCAAATCAGCGGCCTTGATGGAACCAAGGAGATCGTGTGTGAGCCATGCACCATTGGCAAATCAACTCGGCAATTGTTTGTCACCAAGGGGATGCGTGCATCGGCAAAACTGGCCGTGGTACACACGGATGTGTGTGGACCGCTTGAGAGCTCCATCGGCGGAGCTCGCTACTTCCTCACCTTCATTGATGACCACAGCCGGAAACTCTACCTCTACCCAATGAAGCGGAAGAGTGAGGTCCTTGCGTACATGCAAGAGTTTGTAGCTGATGTGGAGCGGCAAACAGAGTTGAAGGTGAAGGCGTTCCGGAGTGACAACGGCGGTGAATATGCGGGGTGCCTTGGGTGGATGAAGAGCAAGGGGATTGAGTGGCAGAAAACAACTCCACACTCCCCACAACAGAATGGCGTCGCAGAGAGAGCAAATCGCACAATCCTTTATATGGTGCAATCCATGTTTAGCGACGCCGGCCCTACACAACGATATTGGGCGGAGGGGGCAAGGACAGCAGCGTACATCATGAATCTCGTGCCGACCAAGCCATTGAAGGACAAGGAGAGCAATGCGTGGAAGACGACACAAGAAGTATGGAGCGGGAGGAAGTTGGCAGTGGGTCACCTCCGCACGTTTGGTTGTGTTGCACAACCGATGGTGCAGGCACGTGAGGGACGGAGCAAGCTGGACGCGCGTACCCGCCGGTGTATTTTGCTTGGATATGAGAGCAAAAGCAAGGCGTATCGGCTCTTTGACCCAAGGAGGCAGCAGATTGTGCGGAGTCGTGACGTCACATTCGACAAGAAAAGCCGTTGGACAGACAAGGAGGGAAGTCTCTCAAAGAGGGGGGAGTGGATGTCACTCCTTGAGGGGGAGACGCCGGAGGACGTGAATGATGGTGACATCCTCGCATCACCACCAAGCGGAGAGCATCGCCTGAGGGATGGGCGAGTAGCAGACTTTATTCCGGCCAGTTCGGACGAGGAATCCAAAGCACTGGAGATGGACGTGGAGGTGGGGAGTCAATAGATGTCTCCAAGGTATCCAAGAAAGGGGGAGCAGGCGCTTGGAGAGGATGGCACCAAAAGGGGACAGCAATAACAACAACCGCCTCAAGAGCCCCGCACGAGTGACCGTGTGCGAAGACGGACAAAAAGGTATGATGCCAACAAGGGCATTTGGACTGGGTTTGCACAAGCCTTCTTCACGCAAGAGGAGCCTCAATTTGTAAAGGAGGCACTGGAGCAGAAGGATGGGGCCAAGTGGGAGGGAGCAAGTAAATCTGAGCTTGCCTCCCACGAGGAGAACGGCACTTGGGAGCTGATTGACTGGCCGGAGGGCGAGAAAATCATCGGCTCCAAGTGGATCTTCTGGGAGAAGCTCACAAAGGAAGGGAACATGGACTGGCACAAGGCGCGGCTGGTGGCGAAAGGATATGTCCAGAGAAAAGGAGAGCACTACGATGAGACCTTTGCACCAGTTGCCAAGTTGAGGTCATCCTCTACGTGGATGACCTCATCCTTGTGTCTTCGGATGAGGGGGAGCTCAAGATCCTGAAGCAACAGCTTGGCGGCCGGTTCAAGATGATAGACATGGGTGAGCTTGAGTACTACCTTGGCATCGCCATCAAGAGGGACCGCAAAGCACGCACGCTGGAGATGGATCAAGAAAAAGATGTGCAGGAGGTGCTCCACCGCTACAACATGGAGGAGTGCAACCCCATCGGCACACCTATGACAACGACATGTGAGCTGAGCTTAAGCATGGGCCCAAGCACGGAGGACGAGAAGGCACAGATGGCTGGAGTACCGTACCAGTCTGTAGTTGGCAGCATAATGCATGCCATGGTGGCGACGCGGCCTGACCTTGCCTTTGCTGAAGGACAAGTGAGCCGCTATGTTGCTGATGCGGGGCCGTTACATTGGCAAGCGGTGAAGAGAATCCTCCGCTACTTGAAGGCAACGACACATTTGCAACTTGTGTTTGGAGGGGGAGCGCGGACAGACTCCCTCGAGCTGGTTGGCTACTATGATGCTGACTGGGCAGGTGATGTTGATGACCGCAAGTGAGCATCAGGCTATGTTTTTGTGCTTGGTGGTGCAGCGGTGTCTTGGGCAAGCCGGAACCAGGACAGTGTGGCTCTATCGAGCACTGAGGCGGAGTATATTGCGCTCGCGGAAGCCGCAAAGAAGGCACTATGGCTGCGGCGATTGCTCAAGGAGATTGGGGTGCCGCAAAAGAAGCCAACGGTACTCAATGTTGACAACACGAGTGCCATCAGCCTGACCAAGAACCCTGTGCTACAATGGATGACCAAGCACATAGAGATGTGGCATCACTTTGCACGAGATCTTGTTGCAAAGGGTGATGTGGTGCTTGTGCATTAAGGCATGAAGCACATGCTTGCTGATGCCATGACAAAGGCGCAACCCAAGGACAGGCATGATGCTACTTGTATGGAGCTTGGGCTTTCCCAAGCCTCTTGAGTTGCACGCTGAGCATGGACAACTACCATGGGTGACACGCAAGGGGGAGATTGTTGGAATGATGCTCCTCACCATGGCAGGAGTGACTCCAAAAAAGGAACACCAAAAAGACAAGCTTTAGTGGCTTGGTGGTTAGTGGTGTCCACCTCTAGAGGCAGGGGCCCGGGTTCAAGTCCCACTAGATGAAGTTATGACCTGCCTCAAGGGAGGTGGATAATAGATGCCAGGAAGCTAGCTCAGCCTCTAGAGTTTATCTTTAAGTTTATAGAAGGCCATGTGAGGGTCCAGGAAGGTGGCACACCGTCTAGAAGGGGTGACTTGTCCTACAAGGCATCTAGAGGTGTCTTGGTCTTCTGGACACCTTCCCTCCTACTAGAAGCAAGCTAAGGAATCTAGGAAGGGGCAGAAGCTTCTAGATGAGGGAAGGGATGCCTTCCTAGGTGGGAAAAGGACAGCCTACCAAGGAGCACTCTAGAAGCCATAGAATATGCTAGGAAGCACCAAATCTGGCATGCTTTGGCGTTCTGAAAAGCTTAAATCAGTGGCTATAAAATGCCACTGCTTTTGAGCCTTGATCAAGTGTTCATTCCCATCCAATTGAGGCCAAAACTATAGCCTCACTCTCTGACCAGATTTTTCCATCTTTGGAACCAGTTGCCTCCACAGTTTCAGTCTCTCCAAAAACAGTTGGTGGTGTGAAACAGCCACTGCAAGGGACCCTCCAGGGTGCACACTCACCCTCAGGACAACATTGTGACTTGTGTTATGAGTTTTCAAGGTTGACCACACATAGTGGACTTCTTCGGTCATAGCCAGTGACGTATGCATCCTTTGGTTGGTCACAGTGCATGCTAGCCATACCATGCCACTGCTTGTTGACGTTCTTCGTACTTGCTTGTTGATAACTAGTTTTCCCATCCCATTGTTTCCCCTCTTACCATTTGTGACTCGTGTTATGGGTTTTCAACGTTGATCACACACTATGAAACTCGTCTGGTCATGGTTAGTGACATATGCGTAGTTTGATTTGTCACTGTACATGGCTACCACGCTGTGTCACTACATATCTAAGGTCTTTATGCTTTCTAGTTGATAGCTAGTGTTCTCAACCTATTCTTACCCCCTCTGACTATCTGTGACTCGTGTTGTGAGATTTCAACATTGTCAACATGCAGTGGAATTCCTTGGTCATGGTCAGTTACATATGCATAACTTGGTTGGTCACTATGCATGGTAGCCACACTGTACAACAATATATTGAAGGTATTTGTACTTGCTACTCAATAACTAGTATTCACAAACCATTATCTTCCACTCTGACCATTTGTGAATCGTGTTATGAGTTGTCAATGTTTACCACACTTAGTGACATTAGTTGGTCATGGTCAGTGTCATATGCCTACTTTGGTTGGTCATCGTCCATGGTATGCACACCGTGCCACAACTTATTGAAGGTCCTTGTGCCTGCTAGTTGATACCTGGTGTCCCCAAACCACTGTCTCCCTGTCTGACCATTTGTGACTCCTATTATGAGTTGTCAACATTGATCACACACAGCGGATCTCTCTGGTCAAAGGCACTACACATGCCTACTTTGGTCGGTCATTGTGCATGGTAGCCACACCATGCTTCTATTGATTGAAGGTCGCTGTACTTGCAAGTTGAAAACTGATATTCCCAGACCATTGTTTCCCCATTTCACCGTTTGTGACTCATGTTATTGTTGGTGAATGTTGACCACCCATATTGAATTTATTTGGTCATGGTCAGTGACATATGCCTAGTCTCGTTGTGAGGTGTACATAGTAGCCTCACCGTGTTACTATGTATCGAATTTCCTTGTCCTTTCTAGTCCATGCATAGGTTTCCCAAACCATTGTCTCTCCCACTGACCAGTTGTGTCTGGTGTTATGAGTTTTCAGTGTTGACCACACATAGTGGACTTCTTCGGTCATAGTCAGTGACGTGTGCATCCTTTGGTTGGTCACTGTGCACGCTAGCCACGCCGTGCCACTACTTGTTGAATGTCTTTGTACTTGCTAGTTGAAAAACAGTGTTCCCAACCCATATTTTCTCCCTCTGACCATTTGTGACTCGTGTTATGAGTTTTCAACGTTGACCACACACTCTGAAATTCGTTTGGTCGAGGTTAGTGACATATGCGTAGTTTGGTTTGTCACTATACATGGCTACCACACCGTGCCCCTATGTATTGAAGGTCTTCATGCTTTCTAGTTGATCGCTAGTGTTCCCAACCCATTGTTACCCCCCTCCAACTATCTGTAACGCGTGTTGTGAGTTGTCAACGTTGACCACATGAATTGAAATTCTTTTGTCATGGTTAGTAACATATACATTCTTTGGTTGGTCACTGTGCGTTGTAGCCACACTGTGCAACTACATATTGAAAGTATTTGTACTTGCCAGTCGATAACTAGTTGTTATACACCATTTTCTTCCACTGTGACCATTTTTGACTCGTGTTATGAGTTGATTAAGTTTACCACACATGGTGAGATTTTTTGGTCATGGTCAGTGACATATGCAGGCTTTGGTTGGTCACCGTGCATGGTATCCACACCGTGCCACAACTCATTGAAGGTCATTCTGCTTGCTAGTTGATACCTGGTGTTCCCAACCCATTGTTCCCCCCTCTGACCATTTGTGACTCATGTTATGAGCTGTCAACGTTGACCACACATAGCGGATTTCTTTGGTCAAAGGCAGTACACATGCCTACTTTGGCCGGTCATAGTGCATGGTAGCCCCACCGTGCTACTACTGATTGAAGGTTGTTGTACTTGCTAATTGAAAACTGATATTCCCGGACCATTGTTTCCCCCTCTGACCATTTGTGACTCGTGTTATGGTTGGTGAATATTGACCACCCATATTGAAATTCGTTTGTCACGGTCAGTGACATATGCCTAGTCTGGTTGTTTGGTGTGCATAGTAGCCACACCATGCCACTACGTATTGAAGTTCTTTGTCCTTCCTAGTCCATGTATAGGGTTCCCAACCTATTGTCTCTCCTTTTGACCATTTGTGACTCGTGTTATGAGTTGTCAATGTTGACCACACATAGTGGACTTCTTCGGTCATAGTGAGTGACGTATGCATCGTTTGGTTGGTCACTGTGCACGCTAGCCACACCGTGCTACTCTTTGTTGACAGCCTTCGTACTTGCTAGTTGATAACTAGTATTTGCAACCCATTGTTCCCCCCTCTCACCATTTGTGACTCGTGTTATGGGTTTTCAACATTGATCACACACTGTGAAATTCGTATTGTAATGGTTAGTGACATATGCGTAGTTTGGGTTGTCACTGTACATGGCTACCGCGCCGTGTCACTATGTATTCAATGTCTTCATTCTTTCTAGTTGGTAGCTAGTATTCCCAACCAAATTTTGCCCTCCTCTGACTATCTCTGAATCGTGTTGTGAGTTGTTGACGTTGACCACATGAAGTGGAATTCGTTGGTCGTGGTCAGTTACGTATGCATAATTTGGTTGGTCACTGTGCATTGTAGCCACACTGTGCCACTACATATTGAAGGTATTTGTACTTGCTACACAACGACCAGTATTCACAAACCATTATCTTCCACTATGACCATTTGTGACTCGTGTTATGAGTTGTCAAATTTTACCAAACTTAGTGACATTACTTAGTCATGGTAAGTGACACATGCCTACTTTGGTTGGTCATCGTGCACGGTATGCATACCGTGCCACAACTTATTGAATGTCATTGTGCTTGCTAGTTTATACCTGGTGTTCCCAAACCACTCTCTCCCACTCTTACCATTTGTGACTCATGTTATGAGTTGTCAGCATTGATCACACACAGCGGATTTCTTTGGTCACAGGCATTAGATATGCCCAATTTGGTCGGTCATTGTGCATGGTAGCCACACCGTGCTTTTAGTGATTGAAGGTCGCTGTACTTGCAAGTTGATAACTGATATTCCCAGACCATTGTTTCCGCTATTGTCCGTTTGTGACTCGTGTTATGGTTGGTGAACGTTGACCACCCATATTGAAATTCTTTGGTCGTGGTCAGTGACATGTGCCTAGTCTGGTTGTTTGGTGTGCACAGTAGCCACACCATGCCACTATGTATTGAAGTTCTTTATCCATTCTAGTCCATGCCTAGGTTTCCCAAACCATTGTCTCTCCCTCCCATTATTTATGACTTGTGTTATGAGTTGTCAATGCTGACTACACATAGTGGAATTCTTCTATGATAGTCAGTGACGTATGCATCATTTGGCTGGTCACTGTGCACGCTAGCCACACCGTCCCACCAATTGTTGAAGGTCTTTGTACTTGCTTGTTGATAACTAGTGTTCCCAACCCATCGTGTTATGGGTTTTCAACGTTGACCACACACTGTGGAATTTGTTTGGTCGTGGTTAGTGACATATGCCCACTTTGGTTTGTCACTGAACATGGTTACAACACCGTGTCACTATGTATTGAAGGTCTTTGTGCTTTCTAGTTGATAGCTAGTGTTCCCAACCCATTGTTACCCCCCTCAAACTATTTGTGACTCGTGTTGTGAGTTGTCAACGTTGACCACATGAAGTTAAGTTTGTCGGTCATGGTCAGTGACATATGCATACCTTGGTTGGTCACTGTGTATGGTAGCCACACTGTGCCATTACATATTGAATGTATCTGTACTTGCCACTCAAAAACTAGTATTTACAAACCATTGTCTTCCACTCTAACCATTTGTGACTCGTGTCATGAGTTGCACGCTGAGCATGGACAACTGCCATGGGTGACGCGCAAGGGGGAGATTGTTGGAATGATGCTCCTCACCATGGCATGAGTGACTCAAAAAAGGAACACCAAAAAGACAAGCCTTAGTGGCTTAGTGGTTAATGGTGTCCACCTCTAGAGGCTGGGGCCCGGGTTCAAGTCCCACGAGATGAAAGTATGCCCTGCCTCAAGGGAGGTGCAAAATAGATGCCAGGAAGCTAGCTCAACCCCTAGAGTTCCTCTTTAGGATTCTACAAGGCCAGGTGAGGGTCCAGGAAGGTGGCACACCTTCTAGAAGGGGTGACTTGTCCTATAAGGCATCTAGAGGTGTCGAGTGGTTGTGGGTAGTTGCAAGTGGTTGCGAGTGGTTGCAATTGGTTGCGAGTGGTAGTAAGTGGTTGCAAGTGGTTGCGAGTGGTTGGGAGTGGTTGCGGGTGGTTGTATGTGGTTGCAAGTGGTTGCGAGTGGTTGCGAGTGGCTGCGAGTGGTTGCGAGAGGTTGTGAGCGGTTGCAAATGGTCGTGAGTGGTTGCGAGAGGTTACGATTGGTTGCAAGTGGTTGCGAGTGGTTGCAAGTGGTTGCGAGTGGTTGCGAGTGGTTGCGAGTAGTTGCGAGTGGTTGCGAGTGGTTACGAGTGCTTGCAAGTGGTTGTGAGTGGTTGCGAGAGGTTACGATTGGTTGCAAGTGGTTGCGAGTGGTTGCAAGTGGTTGCGAGTGGTTGCGAGTGGTTGCGAGTGGTTACGAGTGCTTGCAAGTGGTTGTGAGTGGTTGTGACTGCTCGTGAGTGCTTTCAAGTGGTTGTGAGTGATTGCGAGTGGTTGCGAGTGGATGCAAGTGGTTGCGAGTGGTTGCAAGGGGTTGTGAGTGGCTGCAAGTTGTTGCTAGTGGTTGCGAGTGGTTGTGAGTGGTTGCGAGTGGTTGCGAGTGGCTGCGAGTAGCTGCAAGTGGTTGCAAGTGGTTGCAAGTGGTTGTGCGTGGTTGCGAGTGGTTGCGAGTGGTTTCTAGTGGTTGGGAGTGGTTGCGACTGGTTACAAGTGGTTGCATGTGGTTACGAGTGGTTGCGACTGGTTGCGAGTGGTTGCGAGTGGTTGCGAGTGGTTGTGAGCGGTTGTGAGTGGTTGGGAGTGTTTACGAGTGGTTATGAGTGGTTGCTAGTGGTTAGGAGTGGTTGCGAGTGGTTGCAAGTGGTTACAAGTGGTTGCGAGTGGTTGCAAGTGATTTGGAGTGGTTTCAAGTGGTTGTGAGTGGTTGCGAGTTGTTACGATTGGTTGCGAGTGGTTGCGAGTGGTTGAAAGTGGTTGTAAGTGGTTGCAAGTGATTTCCAGTGGTTGCAAGTGGTTGTGAGTGGTTGCGAGAGGTTGCTAGTGGTTGGGAGTGGTTGCAAGTGGTTACAAGTGGTTTCAAGTGGTTGCGAATGGCTGCGAGTGGTTGCGAGTGGTTGTAAGTAGTTGCGAGGGGTTGCGAGTGGTTGCGAGTGGTTGCGAGTCGTTGTGAGTGGGTTTGCGTCCTTGCTAGTGGTTGTGAGAGGTTGATAGTAGTTGCAAAAGGTTGCCACCGGTTCTGAATGGTTTTGAGTGGTTGCGAGTGGTTGCGAGTGGTTACGAGTGGCTGTGAGCGGATGAGAGTGGTTGCGAGTGGTTGCGAGTGGTTGCGAATGGTTGCGAGTGGTTGCGAGTGGTTTGCAAGTGGTTGCGAATGATTGCGAGTGATTGCAAGTGGTTGCGAATGATTGCGAGTGATTGCAAGTGGTTGCGAATGATTGCGAGTGATTGCAAGTGGTTGCGAATGATTGCGAGTGATTGCAAGTGGTTGCGAATGATTGCGAGTGATTGCAAGTGGTTGCGAATGATTGCGAGTGATTGCAAGTGGTTGCGAATGATTGCGAGTGATTGCAAGTGGTTGCGAATGATTGCGAGTGATTGCAAGTGGTTGCGAATGATTGCGAGTGATTGCAAGTGGTTGCGAGTGGTGGCGAGTGGTGGTGAGTGGTTGTGAGTTGTTGCAAGTGGTTGCGAGTGGTTGAAATGGGTTGCGAGTGGCAATAAGTGGTTACAAGTGGTTGCGAGTGGTTGCGAGTGGTTGCGAGTGGTTGCAAGTTGTTGCTAGTGGTTGCGAGTGGTTGCGAGTGGTTGTGATAGGTTGTGAGCGGTTGCAAATGGTTGTGAGTGGTTGCGAGATGTTACGATTGCTTGAGAGTGGTTGCGAGTGGTTGCAAGTTGTTGCGAGCGGTTGTGAGTGGTTGCGAGTGGTTGCGAGTGCTTGCAAGGGGTAGTGAGTGGTTGTGAGTGGCTATGAGTGCTTGCGAGTGCTTTCGAGTGGTTGTGAGCAGTTGCGAATGGTTGCAAGTGGTTGCGAGTGGTTGCGAGTGGTTGCGTGTAGTTGCGAGTGGTTGTGAGTGGTTGCGAGTGGTTGCGAGTGGTTACGAGTGGCTGTGAGCGGATGCGAGTGGTTGCGAGTGGTTGCGAGTGGTTACGAGTGGCTGTGAGCGGATGCGAGTGGTTGCGAGTGGTTGCGAGTGGTTACGAGTGGCTGTGAGCGGATGCGAGTGGTTGCGAGTGGTTGCGAGTGGTTACGAGTGGCTGTGAGCGGATGCGAGTGGTTGCGAGTGGTTGCGAGTGGTTACGAGTGGCTGTGAGCGGATGCGAGTGGTTGCGAGTGGTTGCGAGTGGTTACGAGTGGCTGTGAGCGGATGCGAGTGGTTGCGAGTGGTTGCGAGTGGTTACGAGTGGCTGTGAGCGGATGCGAGTGGTTGCGAGTGGTTGCGAGTGGTTACGAGTGGCTGTGAGCGGATGCGAGTGGTTGCGAGTGGTTGCGAGTGGTTACGAGTGGCTGTGAGCGGATGCGAGTGGTTGCGAGTGGTTGCGAGTGGTTACGAGTGGCTGTGAGCGGATGCGAGTGGTTGCGAGTGGTTGCGAGTGGTTACGAGTGGCTGTGAGCGGATGCGAGTGGTTGCGAGTGGTTGCGAGTGGTTACGAGTGGCTGTGAGCGGATGCGAGTGGTTGCGAGTGGTTGCGAGTGGTTACGAGTGGCTGTGAGCGGATGCGAGTGGTTGCGAGTGGTTGCGAGTGGTTACGAGTGGCTGTGAGCGGATGCGAGTGGTTGCGAGTGGTTGCGAGTGGTTACGAGTGGCTGTGAGCGGATGCGAGTGGTTGCGAGTGGTTGCGAGTGGTTACGAGTGGCTGTGAGCGGATGCGAGTGGTTGCGAGTGGTTGCGAGTGGTTACGAGTGGCTGTGAGCGGATGCGAGTGGTTGCGAGTGGTTGCGAGTGGTTACGAGTGGCTGTGAGCGGATGCGAGTGGTTGCGAGTGGTTGCGAGTGGTTACGAGTGGCTGTGAGCGGATGCGAGTGGTTGCGAGTGGTTGCGAGTGGTTACGAGTGGCTGTGAGCGGATGCGAGTGGTTGCGAGTGGTTGCGAGTGGTTACGAGTGGCTGTGAGCGGATGCGAGTGGTTGCGAGTGGTTGCGAGTGGTTACGAGTGGCTGTGAGCGGATGCGAGTGGTTGCGAGTGGTTGCGAGTGGTTACGAGTGGCTGTGAGCGGATGCGAGTGGTTGCGAGTGGTTGCGAGTGGTTACGAGTGGCTGTGAGCGGATGCGAGTGGTTGCGAGTGGTTGCGAGTGGTTACGAGTGGCTGTGAGCGGATGCGAGTGGTTGCGAGTGGTTGCGAGTGGTTACGAGTGGCTGTGAGCGGATGCGAGTGGTTGCGAGTGGTTGCGAGTGGTTACGAGTGGCTGTGAGCGGATGCGAGTGGTTGCGAGTGGTTGCGAGTGGTTACGAGTGGCTGTGAGCGGATGCGAGTGGTTGCGAGTGGTTGCGAGTGGTTACGAGTGGTTGCGAGTGGTTGCGAGTGGTTGCGAGTGGTTACGAGTGGTTGCGAGTGGTTGCAAGTGGTTGCGAGTGGTTGTAAGTGCTTGCTAGTGGTTCCGAGTGGTTGCAAGTGGTTGCGAGTGGTTGCGAGTGGTTGCGAGTGATTACGCATGGTTGCGAGTGGTTGCAGGTGGTTGCAAGTGGTTTCAAGTGGTTGCAAGTGGTTGCAAGTGATTGCAAGTGGTTGCGATTGGTTATGAGTTGGTGCGAGTGGCTGTGAGTTGGTGCTAGTGGTTGGAAGTGGTTGCAAGTGGTTGCGAGTAGTTGCAAGTGACTGCAAGTGGCGGCACGTGATTGCAAGTGGTTGCAAGTGGTTGTGAGTAGTTGCGAGTGGTTGTGCGTGGTTGCAAGTAGTTATGAGTGGTTGCCAGTGGTTGCGAGTGGCTGGGAGTGGTTGCGAGTGGTTGCGAGTGGTTGGGAGTGGGTGCAAGTGGTTGCGAGTTGTTTGGGAGTAGTTGCGAGTGGTTGCGAGTGGTTGTGAGTGGTTGCCAGTGGTTGCAAGTGGTTGCGAGTGGGAGCAAGTGCTTGTGAGTTGCTTGGAGTGGTTGTGAGAATTTGGGATTTGTTGCGAGTGGTTGCTAGTGGTTGCCAATGGTCGCGAGTGGTTGCGAGTAGGTGCGAGTGGTTGCGGGTGTTTGCGAGTGGTTGCGAGTGGTTGCGAGTGGCTGCAAGTGGTTGCGAGTAGTTGCCAGTGGTCGCGAGTGGTTGCGAGTAGGTGCGAGTGGTTGCGGGTGTTTGCGAGTGGTTGCGAGTGGTTGCGAGTGGCTGCAAGTGGTTGCGAGTAGTTGCCAGTGGTCGCGAGTGGTTGCAAGTTGTTGCAAGTGGTCGGAGTGGTTGTAAGTTATTGTGAGTGGTTGGGAGTGGTTGCGAGTGGTTACAAGTGGCTGCGAGTTGTTACAAGTGCTTCCGAGTGGTTTCGAGTAGTTGCGAGTGGTTGCAAGTGGTTGCGAGTGGTTGCGAGTGGTTTCAAGTGGTTCAAGTGGTTGCAAGTGGTTGTGAGTGGTTGTGAGTGGTTACATGTGGTTGCGAGTGGTTACGAGTGGTTGCGAGTGGTTACGAGTGGTTGCGAGTGGTTGTAAGAGGCTGCTAGTGGTTCGGAGTGGTTGTGAGTGGTTGCGAGTGGTTGCGAGAGGTGTCGCATGGTTGCGAGTGGTTGCAAGTGGTTGCGAGTGGTTGCAAGTGGTTGCAAGTGGTTGTGAGTGATTGCAAGTGGTTGGGAGTGGTTACAAGTTGTTGCAAGTGGCTGTGAGCTGGTGCCAGTGGTTAATAGTGGTTGCAAGTGGTTGCGAGTAGTTGCAAGTGACTGCAAGTGGCTGCACGTGATTGGAAGTGGTTGCAAGTGGTTGTGATTATTTGCGAGTGGTTACGCGTGGTTGCAAGTAGTTGCGAGAGGTTGCCAGTGGTTGCGAGTGGCTGGGAGTGGTTGCGAGTGGTTGCGAGTGGTTGGGAGTGCGTGCGAGTGGTTGCGAGTTGTTTGCGAGTGGTTGCGAGTGGTTGCAAGTGGTTGCGAGTGGTTGCGAGTGCGTGCGAGTGGTTGCGAGTTGTTTGCGAGTGGTTGCGAGTGGTTGCAAGTGGTTGCGAGTGGTTGCAAGTGGTTGCGAGTGGGAGCAAGTGCTTGTGAGGGGCTGGCAGTGGTTGTAAGAATTTGGGATTGGTTGCGAGTGGTGGGGAGTGGTTGTGATTGGTTGCGAGTGGTTGCAATCAGTCGTGACTGGTTGCCTGTGGTTGTGAGTGGTTGCAAGTGGTTGCAAGTGGTTGCGACTGGTTGCGAGAGTTTGCGAGTGGTTACGAGTCGTTGCAAGTAGTTGGAGTGGTTGTGAGTGGTTGCGAGTACTTGCGAATGGTTGCTAGTGGTTGCGAGTGGTTGCGAGTTTTTACAAGTGGCTGGAAGTAGTTGCAAGTGGTTGCGAGTGGTTGCGAGTGGTTGCAAAAGGTTGCGAGTGGTTACAAGTGGTTGCGAGTGGTTGCGAGTGGTTGCGAGTGGTCACAAGTGGTTGCGATTTGCTGGGAGTGGTTGCGCGTGATTACAAGTGGTTGCAAGTGGTTACGAGTGGTTGCAAGAGGTTTTGTGTTGTTGCGAGTGGTTGAGATGTTGCGAGTGGTTGCAAGTTGTTGCGTGTGATTGCATATGGTTGCGAGTGGTTGCGAGTGGTTGCAAGTCGTTACAACTGGCTGCGAGTGGATGCGAGTGGTTGCAAGCGGTTGCAAGTGGTTGCAAATGGTTGCGAGTGGTTGCAAGTGGTTGTAAGTAGTTACGAGAGGTTGTGAGTGGCTTTGAGTGGTTGCGAATGGTTGCGAACGATTGCGGGTGATTGCAAGTGGTTGTGAGTGGTTGCCGGTGGTTGTCATTGGTTACGAGTGGTTGCGAGTGGTTGCGGGTGGTTGCAACTGGTTGCGAGTCGTTGCAAGTGGTTGCGAGTGGTTGCGTGCGGTTGCAAGTGGTTGCGAGTGGTTGCGAGTGGTTGCAAGTGGTTGCGAGTGGTTGCGTGCGGTTGCAAGTGGTTGCGAGTGGTTGCGAGTGGTTGCGAGTGGTTGCGAGTGGTTGTGAGAGGTTGCATGTGGTTGCGAGTGGTTCCAATTGGTTGCGATTGGTTGAAAGTGGTTGCAAGTGGATGCGCGTGGTTGCAAGTTGTTGCGAGCTGTTGTGAGTGGGTGCAAGTGGTTGTGAGTGGTTGTCAGTGGTTGCGAGTGGTTGCGATTGGTTGTGAGTAGTTGCGAGTGTTTGCGAGTGGTTGCGAGTGGTTGCAAGTGGTTGTGAGTGGTTGAAAGTGTTTTCAAGTGATTGCAAGTGGTTGCAAGTGGTTGCGAGTGGTTGCGAGTGGTTGCGAGTGGTTACGAGTCGTTGCAAGTGGTTGCGAGTGGTTGCAAGTGGTCGCCAGTGCTTACGAGTGCTTATGAGTGGTTGTGAGTGGTTGGGAGTGGTTGGGAATGGTTGCAAGTTGTTGTGAGAGGTTGGGAGTAGTTTTGTGTGGTTGCGAGTGGTTGCGAGTGGGTGCGAGTGGTTGTGTGTGGTTGTGAGTGGTTGCGACTGGTCGCAAGTGGTTGCGAGTGGTTGCGAGTGGTTCTGAGTGGTTGCGAGTGGCTGCGAGTGGTTACGAGTGGTTGTGAGTGGTTGCAAATGCTTGCAAGTGGTTGCAACTGAAGGCCATTGGTTCTGATTGGTGCAAGTGATTACGAGGGGTTGGCAGTGGTTGCATGTGGCTGCGAGTGGTTCCAAGTGGTTGCAAGTGCGAATGGTTGCCAGTGGTTGTGAGTGGCTGTGAGTGGCTGCGAGTAGTTGCGAGTGGGTGCAAGTGGTTGCGAGTGGTTGCGAGTGGTTGCGAGTGGTTGCCAGCTGATGCGAGTGGTTGCCAGTGGTTGCGAGTGGTTGTGATTGGTTGTGAGTGGCTACAACTGGTTGTGAGTGGTTGTGAGTGGTTGGGAGTGGTTGCAAGTGGTTGCGAGTGGTTGCAAGTGGTTGCGAGTGATTGCGAGTGGTTGCGAGTGGTTGCGAGTGGTTGCGAGTGGATGCGAGTGGTTGCGAGGGGTTGCAAGGGGTTGCGAGTGGTTGCGAGTGGTTGCACGTGATTGCAAGTGGTTGCGAGTGGTTGGGAGTGCTTGTAAGTGATTGCCAGTGATTGCGGGAGGTTGCGAGTGGTTGCGAGTGGTTGCGAGTGGTTGCGATTGGTTTCAATTGGTTGCGAGTAGTTTTGAGTGGTTGCCAGTGGATGCAAATCGTTGCAGGTGGTTGCGAGTGGTTGAGAGTGGTTGCGAGTGGTTGCAAGTTGTTACAAGTGGTTACGAGTGGTTCCGAGTGGTTACAAGTCGTTGCGAGTGGTTGTGAGTGATTGCAAGTGGTTGCGAGTAGTTCTGACTGGTTGCGAGTAGTTGTGAGTGGTTGCGAGCGGTTGCTTGTGGTTGCTTGTGGTTGCAAGTGGTTGCGAGTGGTTGCAAGTTTTTGCGAGTGGTTGTGAGTGGTTGCAAGTTGTTGCAATTGGTTGTGAGTGGTAGTGATTGGTTTCGAGTTGTTGCGAGTGGTTGCAAGTGGTTGCGAGTGGTTGGGAGTGGTTGCGAGTGGTTGATAGTGCTTGTACGTGGTTAAAAGTGGCTGCAAGTGGTTGGGAATGGTTCCGAGTTGTTGCAAGTGGTTGCGAGTGGTTGCAAGTGGTTGCACGTGGTTGGGAGTTGTTGCAAGTGGTTGCGAGTGGTTGCGAGTTGTTGCGAGTGGTTGCGACTGGTTGTGAGTGGCTGCGAGTGGATGCCAGTGATTGCGAGTAATTGCAACTGTTTGCAATTGGTTATGAGTGATTGCAAGAGCTTGCAAGTGGTTGCAAGTGATTGCAAGTGGTTGCGAGTGGTTGTGAGTGGTTGCAAGTGGTTGTGAGTGGTTGGGAATGATTATTATTGGTTCGAGTGGCTGCGAGTGGTTGCAAGTGGATGTGAGTGCGGTTTTAGTGGTTGCGAGTGGTTGTGAGTGCTTGCAAGTGGTTGCGAGTGGTTACAAGTGGTTGAGTGTGGTTGCGAGTGGTTGCGAGTGGCTGCGTGTGGTTGCAGGTGGTTGCATGCGGTTACATGTGATTGCGTGTGGTTGCGATTGGTTTGGAGTTGTTGGGAGTGGTTGCAAGTAGTTGCGAGTGGTTGCCAGTGGTTGCAAGTGGTTGTGAGGTGTTGCGAGTGGTTGGGAGAGGTTCCGAGTGGTTGCGAGTGGTTACAAGTGGTTGAGATTGGTTTCGAGTGGTTGTGAGTGGTTGAGAGTGGTTTAGAGTAGTTGCAAGTGATTGTGGGTAGTTACCAGTGGTTGCGAATGGTTACGAGTGGTTGCGAGTGGTTGGGAGTGGTTGCGAGTGGTTTCGAGTGGCTGCAAATGGTTGCAAGTTGTTGTGAGCGGTTGCGAGTGGTTGTGAGTGCTTGCGAGTGGTTGGAAGTGGTTGCAAGTGGTTACGAGTTGTTTGCGAGTGGTTGTGAGTGGATGCAAGTGGTTGCAAGTGGTTGCAAGTGGTTTCAAGTGGTTGCAAGTGGTTGCAACTGGTTGGGAGTGGTTGGGAGTGGTTGGAAGTGGTCGGGAGTGGTTGCAAGTGCTTCGGATTGCCTGAAACTGGTTGTGAGGGGTTGCGAGTGGTAACGAGTGGTTGCGAGTGGTAGCGAGTGGTTGCGGGTGGTTGCAAGTGGTTGGATGTGGTTGCGAGTGAATGCGAGTGGTTGCGAGCGGTTCCGAGTGGTTGCAAGTGGTTGCGAGTGGTTGCGACTGGTTGCGACTGGTTGCGAGCGGTTGCAAGTGGTTGTTTGTCTGTGCCAGTGGTTGCGAGTGGTTACGAGTGCGTGAGAGTGGTTGCGATTGGTTGCGAGTGGTTACTAGTGGTTGTGAGTGGTTGCGAGTGGTTACAAGTGGTTGCGAGTGGTTACCAGTGGTTGAAAATGGGTGTGAGTGGTTGTGACTGGTTGTGACTGGTTGCGAGTGGTTGCGAGTGGCTGTGAGTGGTTGCGAGTGATTGCGAGTGCCTTCATGTGGTTGTGACTGGTTGTGAGGGGTTGCAAGTTGTTGCAAGTGGTTGCGACTAGTTGCAAGTGGTTGCAAGTTGTTGCGAGTGGTTGCGAGTGGTTGCGAGTGGTTTTTAGTGGTTAAGTGGTTACGAGTGGTTGCGAGTGGGTACGAGTGGTTGCGTGTGGTTGTGGGTGGGTCCGAGTGGTTGTGAGTGGTTGCGAGTGGTTTTTAGTGGTTAAGTGGTTACGAGTGGTTGCGAGTGGGTACGAGTGGTTGCGTGTGGTTGTGGGTGGGTCCGAGTGGTTGTGTGTGGTTGCGAGTGGTTGCGAGTGGTTGCGAGTGGTTGCGAGTGGTCGAAAGTGGATGCGAGTTGTTGCAATTGGTCGTGAGTGGTTGCGAGTGGTTGCGAGTGGCTGCTAGTGGTTGCCAGTGGTTGCGAGTGGTTGTGAGTGGTTGCAAGTGGTTACGAGTGGTTGCGATTGGTTGCAAGTTGTTTTCAGTGGTTGCTAGTGGTTGCGAGTGGATGCAATTTGTTGCAAGTAGTTGCGAGTGATTGCGATTAGTTACGATTGGTTGCAAATGGTTGCCAGTGGTTGGAAGTGGTTGCGAGTGGTTATGAGTAGTTACAATTGGTTGTGAGTGGTTGCGAGTGCTTGCAAGTGGTTGTGAGTGGTTGTGAGTGATTGCGAGTGCTTGCAAGTGCTTGCAAGTGGTTTTGAGTGGTTGTGAGTAGTTGCAAGTGTCTGGGAGTGGTTCCCAGTGGCTGCAAGTCATTGCGAGTGGTTGCGAGTGGTTGTGAGTGAATGCGAGTGGTTGTCAGTGGTTGCAAGTTGATGTGAGAGGTTGCGACTGGTTGTGAGTGGCTGCGAGTGGATGCGAGTGATTGCTAGTAATTGCAACTGTTTGCGAGTGGTTATGAGTGGTTGCAAGTACTTGCAAGTGTGTGCAAGTGATTGCAAGTGGTTGCGAGTGGTTGCGAGTGATCGCGAGTGGTTGGAAGTGGTTTTGAGTGCTCGCATGTGGTTAGTTGCGAGTGGTTGCGTGCGCTTGCAAGTGGTTGCGAGTGGTTACGAGTGGTTGAGAGTGGTTGCGAGTGGTTGCAAGTGGTTGCGTGTGGTTGCGAGTGGTTGTAAATGGTCACAAGTGATTGCGAGCGATTGCGACTGGTTTGGAGTGGTTCCGAGTGGTTGCAAGTAGTTGCGAGTGGTTGCCAGTGGTTGCAAGTGGTTGTGAGGTGTTGCGAGTGGTTGGGAGAGGTTCCGAGTGATTGCGAGTGGTTTCAAGTGCTTGGGAGTGGTTTTGAGTGGTTCTGAGTGGTTGCGAGTGCTTTTGAGTAGTTGCAAGCGATTGCGAGTAGTTACGAGTGGTTGCGAATGGTTGCGAGTGGTTGCGAGTGGTTGGGAGTGGTTGCGATTGGTTTCAAGAAGCTGCAAATGGTTGCAAGTCATTGTGAGCGGTTGCGAGTGGTTGCAGGTGGTTGCGAGTGGTTGGAAGTGGTTGCGAGTGCTTGCGAGTTGTTTGCGAGTGGTTGTGAGTGGATGCAAGTGGTTGTGAGTGGTTGCACGTGGTTGCGAGTGGTTGGGAGTTGTTGGGAGTGGTTGGGAGTGGTCAGGAGTGGTTGCAAGTGATTGGGATTGCCTGCGAGTGGTTGTGATTGGTTGCGAGTGATAAGGAGTGGTTGTGAGTGGTAGCGAGTGGTTACGAGTGGTTGCAAGTGGTTGCAAGTGATTGCGAGTGAATGCGAGTGGTTGCAAGTGGTTCCGAGTGGTTGCAAGTGGTTGCGAGTGGTTGCGAGTGGTTGCGAGTGGTTGCAAGTGGTTGCGAGTGGTTGCGAGTGGTTGCAAGTGGTTGCAAGTGGTTCCGAGTGGTTGCAAGTGGTTGCGAGTGGTTGCGAGTGGTTGCGAGTGGTTGCAAGTGGTTGCGAGTGGTTGCAAGTGGTTGCAAGTGGTTGTGAGTGGTTGCGAGTGGTTGCAAGCGGTTGCAAGAGGTTGTTTGTGTGTGCCAGTAGTTGCGAGTGGTTGCGAGTGGTTGCGAGTGGTTGCCAGTGGTTACGAGTGGTTACTAGTGGTTGTGAGTGGTTGCAAGTGGTTACAAGTGGTTGCGAGTGGTTACCAGTGGTTGGAAACAGGTGTGAGTGGTTGTGAGTGGTTGTGACAGGTTGCGAGTGGCTGCAAGTAGTTGTGAGTGGTTGCGAGTGGCTGTGAGTGGTTGCGAGTGATTGCGAGTGCCTGCAAGTGGTTGTGACTGGTTGTGAGGGGTTGCAAGTGGTTGCAAGTGGTTGCGACTGGTTGCACGTGGTTGCGAGTTATTCCAAGTGGTTGCGAGTGGTTGCAAGTGGTTTTTAGTGGTTATGTGGTTACGAGTGGTTGTCAGTGGGTACGAGTGGTTGCGAGTTGTTGTGAGTGGTTGCAAGTGGTAGCGAGTGGTTGCGAGTGGTTGCAAGTGGTTGCGAGTGGTTGGAGTGGTTGCAAGTGGTTACGAGTTGTTGCGAGTGGTCGGGAGTGGTTGCGAGTGGTTGCGAGTGGCTGCTAGTGGTTGCCAGTGGTTGCGAGTGGTTGTGAGTGGTTGCAAGTGGTTACGAGTGGTTGCGAGTGGTCGGGAGTGGTTGCGAGTGGTTGCGAGTGGCTGCTAGTGGTTGCCAGTGGTTGCGAGTGGTTGTGAGTGGTTGCAAGTGGTTACGAGTGGTTGGGAGTGGTTACGACTGGTTGCGAGTGGATGCAAGTGGTTTCAAGTGGTTGAGAGTGGTTGCAAGTGGTTGCTAATGGTTGCAAGAGTTGCGAGTGGTTGCGAGTGGTTACGAGTGGTTGCGATTGGTTGTTAGTGGTTGCTAGTGGTTGGGAGTGGTTATGAGTAGTTACGATTGGTTGTGAGTGGTTGCGAGTGCTTGCAAGTGGTTGTGAGTGGTTGTGAGTGGTTGCGAGTGCTTCTAGTGCTTCCAATTGGTTTTGAGTGGTTGTGAGTGGTTGCAAGTGTTTGGGAGTGGTTGCCAGTGGCTGCAAGTCGTTGCGAGTGGTTGCGAGTGGTTGTGAGTGGTTGCGAGTGGTTGCTAGTGGTTATGATTTGTTGCAAGTGGTTACGAGGGGTTGCGAGTAGTTACGGGTGGTTGCGAGTTGTTACCTATGGTTGCGAGTGGTTGCGAGTGGTTGCGAGTTGTTGCAAGTGTTTGCAAGTGGTTCGGAGTGGTCAAAAGTGGTTGCGAGTGGTTTCAAGTGGTTGCGAGTAATTGGGAGTGCTTGGGATTGGCTGTGAGAGGCTGCGAGTGGTTGCGATTTCTTGCGAGTGTATACGATTGGTTGCGGGTGGTTGCGAGTGGTTATGAGCGGTTGCGAGTGGTTGCGAGTGGTTGCGAGTGGTTGCGAGTGCTTGCAAGTGGTTGCGAGTGGAAGCCAATGGTTGCGAGTGGCTGGGAGTGGTAGCGAGTGGTTGGGATTGATTGCAAGTGGTTGCGAGTGGTTGCGAGTGGTTGCAAGTGGTTGCGAGTGGTTGCTAGTGTTTGCAAGTGGCTGCGAGTGGTTGCAAGTGGTTGTGAGTGGTTGAGAGTGGTTTTGAGTGGTTGCAAGTGGTTGCGAGTGGTTGCGAGTGGTTGCGAGTGGTTACAAGTTGTTGCGAGTGGTTGCAAGTGGTTGCGAGTCGTTGCGAGTGGCTGCGAGTGGTTGCGAGTGGTTGCTAGCGGTTAACAGTGGTTGCGGGTGGTTACAAGTGGTTGCAAGTGGTTGAGAGTAGTTGCTAGGAGTCACGAGTGGTTGCAAGTGGTCCTGATTGGTTGCGCGTGATTGCGAGTGGTTGAGAGTGGTCACGAGTGGTTGCCTATGGTTGCGATGGGCTTTGGAGTGGTTGCGAGTGGTTGCAAGTGGTTGTGAGTGGTTACGAGCGGTTTTCTGTAGTTGGGAGTGGTTGTGAGTGGTTGCGAGTGGTTGCAAGTGGTTGGGAGTGGTTGCGAATGGTTGCGAGGGGTTGTGAGTGGTTGCGAGTGGTTGCGAGTGCTTGCGAGAGATTGCGAGTCATTGCAAGTGCTTGTGAGTGGTCGCCAATGGTCCTGAGTGGTTGTGAGTTGTTGCGAGTGGGTGCGAGTGGTTACAAATGGTTGCGAGTGGTTGGGAGTCGTTGCCAGTGGTTGCGAGTAGTTGCGAGTGGTTGCAAGTGGTTGCAAGTGGTTGCGAGTGCTTGCGAGTGGTTGCGAGTGGTTGCGAGTGGTTCCTAGTTGTTCCGAGTGGTTGCAAGTGGTTGCCAGTGGTTGTGAGTGGCTGCGAGTCATTGCGAGTTGTTACTAGTGGGTGCGAGTGCTTGCGAGTGGTTGGGAGTGGTGGTGAGTGGTTGCGAGATGTTGCAAGTGGCTGCGAGTTGTTGCAAGTGGTTACGAATGGTTGTAAGTGGTTGCAAGTGGTTGTGAGTGGTTCGAGTGGTTGCGATTGGTTGTGAGTGGTTGCGAGTGGTTGCGATTGGTTGTGAGTGGCTGCAAGTGGTTGTGAGTGGTTGTGAGTGGTTGCAAGTGGTTGTGAGTGGTTTCGAGTAGTTATGATTGGTTGCAAGTGGTTGCGAGTGGTTGCAAGTGGTTGTGAGTGGTTGTGAGTTGTTGCGAGTGGGTGCAAGTGTTTGCAAGTGATTGTGTGTGGTTGTAAGTGGTTTTGAGTGGCTGCGAGTGATTGCGAGTGGGTGTGAGTGGTTGCAAGTGGTTGCAAGTGGTTGCAAGTGGTTGCGACTGGTTGCAAGTGGTTGTGTGTGGTTGCAAGTTGTTGCGAGTGGTTGCGAGAAGTTGCGAGTGGTTGCAAGTGGTTGCGTGCGGTTGATAGTGGTTGGGTGTGGTTGCGAGTGCTTACGAGTGGTTGCGGATGGTTAAAAGTGGTTGACGGTGGTTGCGAGTGATTGTGAGTGGTTGTGAGTGGTTCCAAGTGGATGCAAGTTGTTGCGAGTGGTTGCGAGTGGTTGCGCATGGTTGCGAGTGGTTGCGAGTGGTTGCGAGTTGTTGCGAGTGGTTGGGAGTGGTTGCAAGGGGTTGCGAGTGGTTACGAGTGGTTCTGAGTGGTTACGAGAAGTTGAGAGTGGTTGTGAATGGTTGCGAGTGGTTGTGGGTGGTTGCGAGTGGCTGCAAGTGGTTGCAAGTGATTGCGAGTTGTTGCGAGTGGTTGAGAGTGGCTGCGAGTGGTTGAGAGTGGCTGCGAGTGGTTGGGAGTAGTTGCGAGTAGTTGGTAGTGGTTGCCAGTGGTTGCAAGTGGTTGTGAGTGGTTGCGAGTAGTTGCGAGTGGTTGGGAGTGGTTGCGAGTGGTTTTGTGTTACTTGCAAGTGGTTGGAAGTGGTTGCAAGTGGTATTGAGTGGTTATGAATGGTTCGGACTGGTTACGAGTGCTTGGGATTGGTTGTGAGTTGTTGCGAGTGGTTGCGAGTGGTTACAAGTGGTTGTGAGTGGTTGCGAGCTGTTGCGAGTGGTTACAAGTGGTTGCGAGTGGTTGCAATTGGTTTAGAACTGATGTGAGTGGTTGCAAGTGGTTATGGGTGGTTGCAAGTGGTTGCGAGCGGTTGTAAGTGGTTGCAAGTGGTTGTGAGTGGTTTCCAGTGGCTGCGAGTGGTTGCAAGTGGTTGCAAGTGATTAGTGGTTGCAAGTGGTTGCGAGGGGTTGCAAGTGGTTGCGAATGGTTCCAATTTGTTTTGAGAGCTTGCGAGTGGTTGCGACTGGTTGCGAATGGTTGCGAGTGGTTAAAACTTGTTGTTGGTTGTTCTGAGTGGCTGCTTGTGGTTGCAAGTGGTTGTGAGTGGTTACGAGTGGTTACGAGTGGTTGCGAGTGGTTGCGAGTGGTCTCAAGTGGTTGCGAGTGGCTGCGAGTGGTTGCGAGTGGTTGCAAATGGTTGCAAGTGGTTGTGTGTGCTTGCAAAAGGTTGCAAGTTGTAGCGAGTGGTTTTGTGAGGGTGCGAGTTGTTGCGAGTGGTTGCCAGTGGTTGCGAGTGGATGTGAGTCGTTCCAAGTGGTTGAGAGTTGTTGCAAGTGATTGCGAGTGGTTGCAAGTGGTTGCGAGTGGTTGCGAGTGGTTGCGAGTGGTAACAAGTGGTTGAGCGTGGTTGTGAGTGGCTGGGAGTGGTTTCTTGTGGTTGTCAGTGGTTGCAAGTGGTTGCGAGTGGTTGCAAGTGGTTGCGAGTGGTTGCGAGTGGTTGCGAGTGGTAACAAGTGGTTGAGCGTGGTTGTGAGTGGCTGGGAGTGGTTTCTTGTGGTTGTCAGTGGTTGCAAGTGGTTTTCAGTGGTTGCGAGTGGTTGCGAGTGGATTCAAGTGGTTTTGAGTGGTTGCGAGTGGTTGCGAGTGGTTGCATGTGGTTGCAAGTGGTTGCAAGTGGTTGGGAGTGGTTGGGAATGCTTGCGAGTGCTTGGCATTGGTTGCGAGTGGTTGTGAGTGGTTGCGAGTGGTAACGAGTGGTTGCGAGAGGTTGCGAGTGGTTGCGAGCGGCTGCAAGTGGATGCGAGTGGTTGCGAGTGGTTGCGAGTGGTTACGAGTGGTTGCGAGAGGTTGCGAGTGGTTGCGAGCGGCTGCAAGTGGATGCGAGTGGTTGCGAGTGGTTGCGAGTGGTTGAAGTGGTTTTGACTGGTTGCAAGTGGTTTCCAGTGGTTGCAAGTGGTTGCGAGTGGTTGCGAGTGGATGTGAGTGGTTGCAAGTGGTTGCGAGTGGTTGCGAAGGGTTGCGAGTGGTTGTGAGTGGTTGGGGGTGGTTGCGAGTGGTTGGGAGTGGTTGCAAGTGGTTGTGAGTGGTTGTGAGTGGTTATGAGTGGTTATGAGAAGTT
Source organism: Penium margaritaceum (assembly GCA_023375785.1). Taxonomy (NCBI): domain Eukaryota; kingdom Viridiplantae; phylum Streptophyta; class Zygnematophyceae; order Desmidiales; family Peniaceae; genus Penium; species Penium margaritaceum. The sequence continues at coordinate 249,967 of SZWC01000482.1, forward strand.
GAGAGTGGTTGTGAATGGTTGCCAGTGGTTGTGGGTGGTTGCGAGTGGCTGCAAGTGGTTGCAAGTGATTGCGTGTTGTTGCGAGTGGTTGAGAGTGGCTGCGAGTGGTTGCGAGTAGTTGCGAGTAGTTGGTAGTGGTTGCCAGTGGTTGCAAGTGGTTGTGAGTGGTTGCGAGTAGTTGCGAGTGGTTGGGAGTGGTTGCGAGTGGTTTTGAGTTATTTGCAAGTGGTTGGAAGTGGGTGCAAGTGGTTACGAGTGGTTACAAATGGTTCGGACTGGTTGCCAGTGCTTGGGATTGGTTGTGAGTTGTTGTGAGTGGTTGCAAGTGGTTGCAAGTGGTTGTGAGTGGTTGCGAGCTGTTGCGAGTGGTTACAAGTGGTTGCGAGTGGTTGCGAGTGGTTGAGAACTGGTGTGAGTGGTTGCAAGTGGGTATGGGTGGTTGCAAGTGGTTGCGAGTGGTTGTAAGTGGTTGCAAATGGTTGTGAGTGGTTTCCAATGGCTGCGAGTGGTTGCAAGTGGTTGCAAGTGATTAGTGGTTGCAAGTGGTTGCGAGGGGTTGCAAGTGGTTGCGAGTAGTTCCAATTGGTTTTGAGAGCTTGCAACTGGTTGCGACTGGTTGCGAGTGGTTGCGAGTGGTTTAAACTGGTTGTGGGTTGTTCTGAGTGGCTGCGTGTGGTTGCAAGTCGTTATGAGTGGTTACGAGTGGTTACGAGTGGTTGCGAGTGGTTGCGAGTGGTTGCGAGTGGTCTCAAGTGGTTGGGAGTGGCTGCGAGTGGTTGCGAGTGATTGCAAATGGTTGCAAGAGGTTGTGTGTGCTTGCAAGAGGTTGCGATTTGTAGCGAGTGGTTTTGTGAGGTTGCGAGTTGTTGGGAGTGGTTGCCAGTGGTTGCGAGTGGATGCGAGTCGTTGCAAGTGGTTGAGAGTTGTTGCCAGTGATTGCGAGTGGTTGTAAGTGGTTGCGAGTGGTTGCGGGTGGTTGCGAGTGGTTACAAGTGTTTGAGCGTGGTTGTGAGTGGTTGTGAGTGGTTGCGAGTGGTTGTCAGTGGTTGCAAGTGGTTTTCAGTGGTTGCGAGTGGTTGCGAGTGGATTCAAGTGGTTTTGAGTGGTTGCGAGTGGTTGCGAGTGGTTGCATGTAGTTGCAAGTGGTTGCAAGTGGTTGGGAGTGGTTGGGAGTGCTTGCGATTGCTTGGCATTGGTTGCGAGCGGTTGTGAGTGGTTGCGAGAGGTTGCGAGTGGTTGCGAGTGGCTGCAAGTGGATGCGAGTGGTTGCAAGTGGTTGCAAGTGGTTGCGAGTGGTTGAAGTGGTTTTGAGTGGTTGCAAGTGGTTGCCAGTGGTTGCAAGTGGTTGCGAGTGGTTGCGAGTGGATGTGAGTGGTTGCGAGTGGTTGTGAGTGGTTGCGAGGGCTTGCGAGTGGTTGTGAGTGGTTGGGGGTGGTTGCGAGTGGTTGGGAGTGGTTGCAAGTGGTTACGAGTGGTTGCGGATGGTTGCGAGTGGTTATGAGTGGTTGTGAGTGGCTGCGAGTGGTTACAAGTTATTGCGAGTGATTAGGAAAGGTTGCAAATGGCTGTGAGTGGTTGCTAGTGGTTGTGAGTGGTTGCGAGTGGTTGCAATTGGTTGCAAGTGGGTGTGAGTGGTTGCGAGTGGCTGTGAGTGGTTGCGAGTGATTGCAAGTGGCTGCAAGTGGTTGTGAGTTATTGTGAGCAGTTGCAAGTGGTTGCAAGTGGTTGCGATTGGTCTGGAGTGGTTGCGGCTGGTTGCAAGTGGTTGCGAGTGGTTGCGAGTGGTTGCGAGTTGTTGCGAGTGGTTGCGAGTGGTTGCGAGTTGTTGTGAGTGGTTGTGAGTGGTAGGGAGTGGATCTGAGTGGTTGCAAGTGGTTACGAGCGGTTGCAAGTGGGTACGAGAGGTTGCAAGTGGTTGCGAGTGGTTGCGAGTGGTTGCAAGTTATGACGAGTGGTTGCAAGTGGTTGCGAGTGGGTGCAAGTGGTTGCGAGTGGTTGTGAGTGGTTGTGAGTGGTTGTAAGTGGTTAGGAGTGGTTGCGAGTGGTTATGGGTGGTTCTGAGTGGTTGCAAGTGGTTGCGAATGGTTGCAAATAGTTGGAAGTGGTTGTGTGTGGTTACGATTGGTTGCGAGTGGTTGCAAGTGGTTACAATAGGTTATGATTGGTTGTGAGTGGTTGCGAGTGCTTACCAGTGCTTGTAAGGGGTGTTGAGTGGTTGTGAGTGGCTGCAAATGTTTGGGAGTGGTTGCGAGTGGTTGCAAGTGATTGCAAGTGGTTGCAAGTAGTTGCGAGTGGTTACTAGTGGTTTTGAGTGGTTGCGAGTGGTTGTGAGTGCTTGCCAATGGTTGCCAGTGGATGCGAGTGGTTGCGAGTGGTTGCAAGTGGTTGCGAGTGGTTGCAAATGGTTGGGAGTGGTTGGGATTGGTTGTGGTTGGTTATGAGAGGTTACGAGTGGTTGCAAGTGGTTGCCAGTGGTTGCGAGTGGTTGCAATTGGCTGTGGGCGGTTGCAAGTGGTTGCAGGTGGTTGTGAGTGGTTATGAGTGGTTACGAGTGGTTACGAGTGGTTGAGATTGGTTGTGAGTGGTTGTGAGTGGTTGCAAGTGGTTGTGAGTCATTGCGAGTAGTTACGATTGGTTGCGAGTGGTTGCGAGTGGTTGCAAGTGGTTCTGAGTGGTTGTGAGTTGTTGCAAGTGGGTGCGAGTGCTTGCAAGTGGTTGTGTGTGGTTGTGAGTGGTTGTGAGTGGTTGGGAGTGGTTGCAAGTGGTTCTGAGTGGTTGCACGTGGTTGTGTATGGTTGAAAGTGGTTGCGAGTGGCTGCAAGTGGTTGTTGGTGGTTGCAAGTTGTTGTGAGTGGTTACGAGTGGTTGCGAGTGGTTGGGTGTGGCTCCGAGTGGTTGCAAGTGGTTGGGAGTGGTTGCGAGTGGTTATGAGTGGTTGCGAGTGGTTACAAGTTGTTGCGAGTAGTTGCGAGCGGCTGTGAGTGGTTGTGAGTGGTTGCGAGTGGTTGGGTGTGGCTCCGAGTGGTTGCAAGTGGTTGGGAGTGGTTGCGAGTGGTTATGAGTGGTTGCGAGTGGTTACAAGTTGTTGCGAGTAGTTGCGAGCGGCTGTGAGTGGTTGTGAGTGGTTCCAAGTGGTTGTGAGTTGTTGCAAGTGGTCGCGAGTGGTTGCGCATGGTTGCGAGTGGTTGCAAGTGGTTGCGAGTTGTTGCGAGTGGTTGCGACTTGTTGCAAGCGGTTGCGAGTGGTTCCGAGTGGTTGCGAGTGGTTACGAGTGGTTGAGAGTGGCTGTGAGTGGTTGCGAGTCGTTGGGAGTAGTTGCGAGTGGTTGCAAGTAGTTGTAAGGGATTGCGAGCGGTTGCGAGTGGGTGCAAGAGGTTGCGAGTGGTTGCAAGTAGTTGCAAGTAGTTGCGAGTGGTTGCCAGTGGTTGCAAGTGTTTCTGAGTGGGTGCGAGTGGTTGCGAGTGGGTGCAAGAGGTTGCGAGTGGTTGCAAGTAGTTGCAAGTAGTTGCGAGTGGTTGCCAGTGGTTGCAAGTGTTTCTGAGTGGGTGCGAGTGGTTGCGAGTGTGTGGGAATGGTTGCGAGTGGTTACAAGTTGTTTGCGAGTGGTTGCCAGTTGTTGCAAGTGGTTGCGAGTGGGTGCAGGTGATTGCAAGTGGTTGCAAGTGGTTGCAAGTGGTTGCCAGTGGTTAGGAGTGGTTGCGAGTGCTTGCGATTTGTTGCATGTGGTTGTGAGTGGTTGCGAGTTGTAACGAGTGGTTGCGAGTGGTTGCGAGTGGTTGTGAGGGGTTGCAAGTGGTTGGGATTGGCTGCGAGTGGATGCGAGTGGTTGCGAGTGGCTGCTAGTGGTTGCGATTGGTTGCGAGTGGTTGCGAGTGGTTACGAGCGGTTGCGAGTGGTTGCGAGTGGTTGTGAGTGGTTGCGAGCGGTTGCGAGCGGTTGTGAGTTGTTGCGAGTGGTTGCGAGTGGTTGCGAGTGGCTGCGAGTGGTTGCGAATGGTTGTGAGTGGTTGTGAGTAGTTGTGAGTGGTTGCGAGTGGTTGCGAGTGACTGCGAGTGGTTGTGAGTGGTTGTGAGTGGTTGCGAGTGGTTGCGAGTGGTTACAAGTGGTTGCGAGTGGTTACGAGTGGTTGCGAATGGTTCTGAGTGGTTTTGAGTAGTTGTGAGTGGTTGCGAGTGGTTGCGAGTGGTTGAGAGTGGTTGCGAGTGGTTGTGAGTGGCTGTGAGTGGTTGCGAGTGATTGCGAGTGACTGCAAGTGGTTGTGAGTGGTTATGAGTGGTCGCAAGTAGTTGCAAGTGGTTGCGAGTGGTTTTGAGTGGTTGTGAGTGGTTGCAAGTGATTTCAAGTGGTTGCGAGTTGTTGCCAGTGGTTACAAGTGGTTCCAACTGGTTGTGAGTGGTTGCAAGTGGATACGAGCAGTTGCAAGTGGGTACGGGTGGTTGCGAGTGGCTGCGAGTGTCTGCGACAGGTTGCGAGAGGTTGCGAGTTGTTACAAGTGGTTGTGAGTGGTTGCGAGTGGTTGCGAGTGGCTGCGAGTGGTTGCGAGTGGTTGCGAGTGGTTGTGAGTGGTTGCACGTGGTTACAAGTCGTTGCGAGTGGTTACGAGTGGTTGGGAGTAGTTGCGAGTGGTTGTGAGTGGTTCAAAGTGGTTAAAAGTGGTTGCGAGTTGTTGCGAGGGGTTACGAGTGGTTGCGCATGGTTGCAAGTGGTTGCACGTGGTTGCGAGGTATTGCGAGTAGTTGCGACTGGTTGCAAGCGGTTGTGAGTGTTTCAGAATGGTTGCAAGTGGTTACGAGTGGTTGAGATTGGTTGCGAGTGGTTGCAAGTTGTTGGGAGTGGTTGCGAATGGTTGCAAGTGGTTGCAAGTCATGCGAGCGGTTGCAAGTGGGTGGGAGAAGTTGCGAGTGGTTGCAAGTAGCTGCGAGTAGTTGCGATTGGTTACCAGTAGTTGCATGTGATTGTGAGTGGTTGTGAGTGGTTGCAAGTGGTTGGGAGTGGTAGCGAGTGGTTGGGAGTTGTTTGCGAGTGGTTGCCAGTGGTTGCAAGTGGTTGCGAGTGGTTGTGAGTGGTTGCAAGTAGTTGCAAGTGGATGCAAGTGCTTGCCAGTAGTTCGCAGTGGTTGGGAGTGCTTGGGATTGGTTGCGTGTTGTTGTGAGTGGTTGCGAGTGGTGACGAGTGGTTGCGAGTGGTTGCGAGTGTTTGAGAGTGGTTGCAAGTGGTTGGGAGTGGCTGCGAATGGATGCAAGTGGTTGCGAGTGGCTGCAAGTGGTTGCGAGTGGTTGCAAGTGATTGCGAGTGGTTGGCATTGCTTGCGACTGGTTGCGAGTGGTTGTGAGTGGTTGGGAGTGGTTGCGAGCGGTTAAGAGCGGTTGTGAGTGGTTGCGACTGGTTGCGACTGGTTGCGACTTGTTGCGAGTGGTTGCAAGTGGTTGTGAGTCGTTGCGAGTGGTTACGAGTGGTTCTGAGTGGTTGCGAGTGGATACAAGTGGTTGTGAGTGGTTACGATTGGTTGCAAATTGTTCTGAGTGCTTGCAAGTGGTTGTGAGTGGTTGCGAGTGGTTGCAACTGGTTGCGAGTGGTTGTGCGTGGTTGCAAGTAGCTGTGAGTGGTTGCAAGTTATTGCGAGTGACTGCAAGTGGTTGTGAGTGGTTGTGAGTGGTTGCAAGTGGTTGCAAGTGGTTGTGAGTGCTTTCGAAAGGTTGCAAGTGGTTGCAAGTGGTTCCAGTTGTTGCGAGTTGTTGCGAGTGGTTACGAGTGGCTGCGACTGGTTGTGACTGGTTGGAAGTGGTTACGAGCGGTTGCGAGTGGGTACGAGTGGCTGCGAGTGGTTGCGAGTGTCTGGGCGAGGTTGCGAGAGGTTACGAGTGGTTGCCAGTGGTTGTGAGTGGTTGCGAATGGTTGCAAGTTGCTGCGAGTGGTTGCAAGTGGTTATGAGTGGTTGTGAGTGGTTGCAAGGGGTTACGAGTGGTTCCGAGTCGTTAGGAGTCGTTGCGAGTACTTGCAAGTTGTTGTGAGTTGTTGTGAGAGTTTCCAAGTGGTTGCGAGTTGTTGCGAGTGCTCGCGAGTGGTTGCGCATGGTTGCGAGTGGTTGTAAGTGGTTGCAAGTTGTTGCGAGTGGTTGTGACTGGTTGCAAGCGGTTCTAAGTGGTTCCGAGTGGTTGCGAGTGGTTAGGAGTGGTTGAGAGTGGTTGCGAGTAGTTGCGAGTATTTGGGAGTGGTTGCAAGTGGTTGCAAGTGCTTGCAAGTGGTTGCGAGCGGTTGTGAGTGGGTGCGACAGGTTGCGAGTGGTTGCAACTAGTTGCGAGCAGTTGCGAGTGGTTGCCAGTGTTTGCAAGTAATTCCGAGTGGTTCGGAGTGGTTGCGAGTGGTTGGGAGTGGTTGCGATTGGCTGCGAAATGTTTGCGAGTGGTTTCCAGTGGTTGCAAGGTGTTGCAAATGGTTGGGAGTGGTTGCAAGTTGTTGCAAGTGGTTGCAAGTGGTTGCCAGTGGTTAAGAGTGGTTGCGAGTGCTTAAGATCGGTTGCGTGTGGTTGTGAGTGGTTGCAAGTGGTAACGAGTGGTTGCAAGTGGTTGCGAGTGGCTGCGAGGGGTTGCAAGTGGTTGGGAGTGGATGCGAGTGGATGCGAGTGGTTGCGAGTGGCTGCCAGTGGTTGCGAGTGGTTGCGAGTGGTTACGAGTGGTTGTGAGTGGTTGCGAGTGGTTGCAAGCGGTCGCGAGTGGTTGTGAGTGGTTGCGAGGGGTTGCAAGTGGTTGCGAGGGGTTGCAAGTGGTTGCGAGGGGTTGCAAGTGGTTGCGAGGGGTTGCAAGTGGTTGCGAGGGGTTGCAAGTGGTTGCGAGGGGTTGCAAGTGGTTGCGAGGGGTTGCAAGTGGTTGCGAGGGGTTGCAAGTGGTTGCGAGGGGTTGCAAGTGGTTGCGAGTTCTTACAAGTGCTTGCAAATGGTGCTGAGTGGTTTTGAGTGGTTGTGAGTGGTTGCGAGTGGTTGTGAGAGGTTGCGAGTGGTTGTGAGTGGTTGCAAGTGGCTGTGAGTGGTTGCGAGTGATTGCGAGTGACTGCAAGTGGTTGTGAGTCGTTGTGAGTGGTTGCAAGTGGTTACAAGTGGTTGTGAGTGGTTTTGAGTGGTTGTGAGTGGTTGCAAGTGATTTCGAGTGGTTGCGAGTTGTTGCGAGTGATTACGAGTGGTTCCAGCTGGTTGTGAGTGGTTGCAAGTGGTTACGAGCGGTTGCGAGTGGGTACGAGTGGTTGCAAGTGGTTGCGAGAGTCTGCGAGAGGTTGCAAGAGGTTGCGAGTGGTGTGATTGGTTATGAGTGGATGCAAGTGCTTGCGAGTGGCTGCAAGTGGTTGCGAGTGGTTGGGAGTGGTTGTGAGTGATTGCAAGTGGTTACGAGTGGTTGCGAGTGGTTACGAGTAGTTAAGAATAGTTGCGAGTTGTTGTGAGTGTTTCAATGTGGTTTAAAGTGGTTGCGAGTTGTTGCGAGTGGTCGCGAGTGGTTGTGCATGGTTGCGAGTGGTTGCAAGTGGTTGCGAGTTGTTACGCGTGGTTGCGACTGGTTGCAAGAGGTTGCGAGTGGTTCCGAGTAGTTGCGAGTGGTTACGAGTGATTGAGAGTGGTTGCAAATGGTTGTGAGTGGTTGGGAGTGGTTGCGAGTGGTTGCAAGTGGTTGCAAGTGACTGTGAGCGGTTGCGAGTGGGTGCGAGAGGTTGCGAATAGTTGCAAGTAGTTGCGAGTAGTTGCCAGTGGTTGCCTGTGGTTGCAAGTGTTTGTGAGTGGTTGCGAGTGGTTGCGAGTGGTTGGGAGTGGTTGCGAGTGGTTGGGAGTCGTTTGCGAGTGGTTGCCAGAGGTTGCAAGTGGTTGCGAGTGATTGCGAGTGGTTGCAAGTGGTTACAAGTGGTTGGGAGTCGCTACGAGTGGATGCGAGTGGTTGCGAGTGCCTGCCAGTGGTTGCGAGTGGTTGCAAGTGATTGCGAGTGGTTGCGATTGGTTGCGAGTGGTTGCGAGTGGTTGTGAGTGATTGCGAGTGGTTGCGAGCGGTTGCGAGCGGTTGTGGGTGATTGCGAGTGGTTGCGAGTTGTTGCAACTGGTTGCGAGTGGTTGCGAGTGGTTACGAGTGGTTGCGAGTGGTTATGAGTGGTTGTGAGTGGTTGCGAGTGGTTACAAGTGGTTGCGAGTGGTTACGAGTGCTTCCAAACGGTTCTGAGTGGTTGCAAGTGGTTGCGAGTGGTTGC
>SZWC01000482.1:267765-285138 GCA_023375785.1 Penium margaritaceum
GGGGGGTGGGAGGGAGTATTCCAGTGAAGGCACGTACGCGTAACAGATAAACAAAAATAAAAAATAAAATAGCAAAATGTTTCTCCCTTTGACACCAGGTCAAGCCTGACCTGGTGTCAAATGGAGAAACATTTTGCTATTTATTAACTAGCAAGTACAAAGACTTTCAACAAGTAGTGGAACAGTCTGGCCACCATGCGCAATGACCAACCAGATTAGGCATGTGCCACTTACCATGACCAAACAATATTACTATGTCTGGTCAGCGTTGACAACCCATATTATGGGTCACGAATTGTCAGAGGGGGAAACAATGGCTTGGGAATACTAGATACCAACGAGCAAGTACAACGACATTCAGTCAGTAGTAGCACGGTGTGGCTAACATGCACAATGACCGACCAAAATAGGCATATGTACTGCCTTTGACCAAAGAAATCCGCCGTGTCGGGTTAGCATTGACAACTCATAATAGGAATCAAAAATTGTCAGAGGGGGAGACAGTGGTTTGGGAACACCGAGTATCAACTAGCAAGCACAAGGACCTTCAATACGTTGTGGCATAGTGTGGATACCATGCACAATGACCAACCAAAGTAGGCATATGTCATTGACCATGACCAAATAATGTCACTAAGTGTGGTTAACTTTGAACACTCATAACACGAGGCACAAATGGTCAGGGTGGAAGATAATGGTTTGTGAATACTAGTTATCAACTAGCAACTACACATACATTCAATATGTAGTGGCACAGTGTGGCTACAATGCACAGTGACCAATTAACGTATGCACATGTCACTGACCATGAACAAAGACATTCACTTCATGTGGTCAACATTTACAATTCACAACACGAGGCACATATAGTCAGAGGGGGCTAACAATGGTTTGGGAACACTAGCTGTCGACAAAAAAGCACAAAGACATTCGATACGTAATAACACGGCGTGGTAACCATGTACAATGACAAAACAAAGTAGGCATATGTCACGAACCATGACCAAACGGATTTCACAGTTTGCGGAGTGGTGCGAACTGGTTTCGGAGTGGTGCGAACTGCCTGCAGAGTGGTGCAAACTGGTTGCGGAGTGGTGCAAGTTGGTTGAGGAGTGGTGTGAACTGGTTGCGGAGAAGTGCGAACTAGTTGCAGAGTGGTGGGAACTGGTTGCGGAGTGGTGCGAACTGGTTGTGGAGTGGTGCGACGTGGCTGAGGAGTGGTGCGCACTGACTGTGAAGTGGTGCGAACTGGCTGCGGAGTGGTGCAAATGGGTTACAGAGTGGTGTGAACTGGTTGCGGGGTGGTGCGAACTGGTTGCAGAGTGGTGCAAAGTGGTTGTCGAGTGGTGCGAACTGGTTGCGAAGTGGTGCGAACTAGTTTCGGAATGGTACACACTGGTTACAAAATGTTGCAAACTGGTTGTGGAGTGGTGCGAACTGGCTGCGGAGTGGTGCAAATGGGTTACAGAGTGGTGTGAACTGGTTGCGGAATGGTGCGAACTGGTTGTGGAGTGGTGGGGACTGGTTGCGGAGTGGTGCAAACTGGTTGTGAAGTGGTGCGAACGGGCTGCAGAGTGGTGCGAACTGGTTGTGGAGTGGTCCGAACTGGTTGTGGACTGGTGCGAACTGGTTGCGGAGTGGTGCAAACTGGTTGCGGAGTGGTGCTAACTGGCTGCGGAGTGGTGCGAACGGGTTGCGGAGTGCTGCGAACTGGTTGTGGAGTGGTGCGAACTGGTTGCGGAGTAGTGCAAACTGGTTGCGGAGTGATGCGAACTGGTTGCGGCGTGGTGTGAACTGGTTATGGAGTGGTGCGAGCTGGTTGCGGAATGGTGTGAACTGGTTGCGGAGTGGTGCGAACTGGTTGCGGAAGTGGTGTGAACCAGCTGCGGAGTGGTGTGAACTGGTTACAGAGTGGTGCGAACTGGTTGCGGACTGGTGCGAACAAGTTGCGGAGTGGTGCGAACTGGTTGCGGGTGGTGCAAACTGGTTGTGGAGTGGTGCAAACTGGTTGCGGAGTGGTGCAAACTGGTTCCGGAGTGGTGCGAACTGGCTGCGGAGTGGTGCAAACTGGTTGCGGAGTGGTGCAAACTGGTTCCGGAGTGGTGCGAACTGGCTGCGGAGTGGTGCAAACTGGTTGCGGAGTGGTGCAAACTGGTTCCGGAGTGGTGCGAACTGGCTGCGGAGTGGTGCAAACTGGTTGCGGAGTGGTGCAAACTGGTTCCGGAGTGGTGCGAACTGGCTGCGGAGTGGTGCAAACTGGTTGCGGAGTGGTGCAAACTGGTTCCGGAGTGGTGCGAACTGGCTGCGGAGTGGTGCAAACTGGTTGCGGAGTGGTGCAAACTGGTTCCGGAGTGGTGCGAACTGGCTGCGGAGTGGTGCAAACTGGTTGCGGAGTGGTGCAAACTGGTTCCGGAGTGGTGCGAACTGGCTGCGGAGTGGTGCAAACTGGTTGCGGAGTGGTGCAAACTGGTTCCGGAGTGGTGCGAACTGGCTGCGGAGTGGTGCAAACTGGTTGCGGAGTGGTGCAAACTGGTTCCGGAGTGGTGCGAACTGGCTGCGGAGTGGTGCAAACTGGTTGCGGAGTGGTGCAAACTGGTTCCGGAGTGGTGCGAACTGGCTGCGGAGTGGTGCAAACTGGTTGCGGAGTGGTGCAAACTGGTTCCGGAGTGGTGCGAACTGGCTGCGGAGTGGTGCAAACTGGTTGCGGAGTGGTGCAAACTGGTTGCGGAGTGGTGCAAACTGGTTGCGGAGTGGTGCGAACTGGTTGCGGAGTGGTACGAACTGGTTGAAGAGTGGTGAGAGCTGACTGCGGAGTGGTTGGTACTGGTTGGGGAGTGATGCGAACTGGTTGCGGAGTGGTGCGAACTTGTTGCGGAGTGGTGCCAACTGGTTGTGGAGTGGTGCAACTGGTTGTGGAGTGGCACGAACTGGTTGCGGAATGGTGCAAAGTGGTTGAAGAGAGGTGAGAACTGGCCGCAGAGTGGCTTATACTGGTTGCAGAGTGGTGCGAACTGGTTGCGGAAGTGGTGTGAACTGGCTGCGGAGTGGTGTGAACTGGTTACAGAGTGGTGCGAACTGGTTGCGGACTGGTGCGAACTAGTTGCGGAACGGTGCGAACTGGTTGCGAGTGGTGGGAACTGGTTCTGGAGTGGTGCGAAGTGGTTGCAGAGTGGAGCGAACTGGTTGCTGAGTGGTACGAACTGGTTGAAGAGTGGAGTGAACTGACTGCGGAATGGTTCGTACTGGTTGCTGAGTGGTGCGAACTGGTTGCGGAAGTGGTGCAAACTGGCTGCGGAGTGGTGTGATCTGGTTGCGCAGTGGTGCGAACTGGTTGCAAAGTGGTGCAAACTAGTTGCAGAGTGGTGCGAAGTGGTTGCGGAGTGGTGCAAACTGTTTGCGGAGTGGTGCAAACTGGTTGCTGAGTCGTGCAAACTGAGTGGTCAGAAACACAGTGGTCATAAACACAGTGGTCAGAAACACAGTGGTCAGAAACGCAGTGGTCATAAACAGAGTGGTCAGGAACACATTGGTCATAAACAAACTGGTCAGAAACACACTGGTCAGAAACACAGTGGTGAGAAACACTCTGGTCAGAAACACAATGGTCAGGAATACAGTGGTCAGAAACACAGTGGTCAGAAACACACTGGTCAGAAACACGCTGGTCAGAAACACACTGGTCAGAAACACACTGGTCTGAAATACACTGGTCAGAAACACAGTGGTCAGAAACACAATGGTCACAAACACACTGGTCACAAACACACTTGTCAGAAACACAAGGGTCGGAAACACACTGGTTAGAAACATCATGGTCAGAAACACACTGTCCAAAAACACACTGGTCAGAAACACACCGGTCAGAAACACACCTGTCAAAAACGCAGTGTTCAGAAATACAGTGGCCAGAAACACAGTGGCCAGAAACAAAGTGGTCAGAAACATAGTGGTCATAAACACACAGGTCAGAAACACAGTGGTCAAAAACACACTGGTCAGGAACACACTTGTCAGAAACACAGTGGTCAGAAACACACTGGTATGAAACACAGTGGCCAGAAACACAGTGGTCAGAAACACACTGGTCAGAAACACACATGTCGGAAAAACAGTGTTCTGAAACACAGTGGTCAGAAACAAAGTGGTCAGAAACACTGTGGTCAGAAACACAGTGGTCGGAAACACAGTGGTCATAAACACAATGGTCCCAAACACAGTGGTCAGGAGTACAGTAATCAGAAACACACAAGTCAGAAACACACTGGTCAGAAACACAGTGGCCAGAAACACACTGGTCAGAAAGACAGTGGTCAGAAACCCAGTGGTCGGACATACACTGGTTAGAAACACAGTGCTTGGAAACACACTGGTCAGAAGCACAGTGGTCAGAAAAACAGTGGTCAGAAACACACTGGTCAAAAACACACTGGTCAGAAACGCATTGGTCGGAAACACAGTGGTCAGAAAGACACTTGTCAGAAACACACTGGTCTAAAACACAGTGGTCAGAAACACAGTGGTCAGAAACAGAGTGGTAATAAACACAATGGTCAGAGACACAGTGGTCAGAAATACACTGGTCAGAAACACGGTGGTAAGAAACACAGTGGTCATAAACACACTGATTCGAAACGCAGTGGTCAGAAACACAGTGGGCAGAAGCACAGTGGTCAGAAACAGAGTGGTCAGAAACACACTAGTCAGAAACACAGTGGTCAGAAACAAACTGGTCAGAAACAAAGTGGTCAGAAACACACTGGTCAGAAACACACTGGTCAGACACACACTGGTCAGGAACACAGTGCTAAGAAACAGAGTGGTTTGAAACACACTGGTCAGAAACACAGTTGTCGGAAACAAAGTGGTCATACACACGCCGGCCATATACACACTTGTCATAAACAAGGTGGTCAAAAACACTGTGGTCCGAAACACATTGTTCGGAATCACACGGGTCAGAAACACAGTGGTCAGAAACACCGTGGTCAGAAACACACTGGTCAGAAACACACTGGTCAGAAACACACCGGTCAGAAACACACCGGTCAAAAACACAGTGTTCAGAAATACAGTGGTCAGAAACACAGTGGTCAGAAACACAGTGGTCAGAAACATAGTGGTCATAAACACACTGGTCAGAAACACTTTGGTCAGAAACACACTGGTCAGAAACACACTGGTCAGAAACACACCGGTCAGAAACACACCGGTCAAAAACACAGTGTTCAGAAATACAGTGGTCAGAAACACAGTGGTCAGAAACACAGTGGTCAGAAACATAGTGGTCATAAACACACTGGTCAGAAACACTTTGGTCAGAAACACACGGGTCAGAAACACACTTGTCATAATTAATGTGTTCAGAAACACACTGGTCAGAAACAAAGTGGTCAGAAACACAGTGGTCAGAAACACACTGGTCAGAAACACTGAGGTCGGAAACACACATGTCAGAAGTACAGTGTTCTGAAACACAGTGGTTAGAAACACAGTGGTCAAAAACACACTGGTTAGAAACACAGTGGTCAGGAAAACAGTGGTCACAGCACCGTGGTCAGAAACACACTGGTTGGAAACACAGTGGTCATAAACACAGTGGTATAAAACACAGTGGTCAGAAAAACACTGGTCAAAAGCACAGTAGTCAAAAACACAGTGGTCAGAAACACACTGTTCAGAAACACACTGGTCAGAAACCTCTCGTCAGAAGCACAATGGTCATAGACACAATGGTCAGAAACACAGTGGTCATAAACACAGTGGTCAAAACCATAGTGGTCAGAAACACACTGGTCAGAAACATAGTGGTCAGAAACACCCTTGTCAGAAACACACTGGTTAGAAACACAGTGGTCAGAAACACACTGGTCAGAAACACAATAGTCAGAAACACAGTGGTCAGAAACACACTGGTCAGAAACACGGTGGTAAAAAACACAGTGGTCACAAAGTCAGTGGTCAGAAACACAGTGGTCAGAAACACAGTGGTTAGAAAGACAATGGTCATAAACACACTGGTCGGAAACACAGTGGTCAGAAACACAATGGTCAGAAACACACTGTTCAAATACACACTGGTAACAAACACAATCTTCAGAAACACACTGGTCAGAAACACACTGGCCAGACACACAGTGGTCAGAAACACAGTGGTCAGAAACACAGTGGTCAGAAACACAGTGGTCACAAAGACATTGGTCAGAAATACACTGGTCAGAAAGACACAAGTCAGAAACACCTTTGTAAGAAACACAATGGTCAGAAACACAGTGGTCAGAAACACAAGAGTCAGGAACACAGTGGTCAGAAACACACTGGTCAGAAACACGTTGGTCACAAACACAGTGGTCAGAAACACAGTGGTCAGAAACACAGTGGTTATGAACACACTGGTCAGAGACACACTGGTCAGAAACACAGTGGTCAGAAACACAGTGGTCAGAAACACAGTGGTCATGAACACACTGATCAGAAATACAATGGTCAGAAACACAGTGCACAGAAACACAGTGGTCGGAAACACACTGGTCAGATCCACAGTTGCCAGAAACATAGTGGTCAGAAACACAGTGGTCGGAAACTCATTGGTCAGAAACACAGTGGTCAGAAACATAGTGGTCAGAAACACACTGTTCAGAAACACAGTTGTCAGAAACACACTGGTCATAAACACAGTGGTGAGAAACACAGTGGTCAGAAACACACTGGTCATAAACACACTGGTCAGAAACAGACTTGTCAGAAACACACTAGCCAGAAACACACTGCTCAGAAACACAGTGATCAGAAACACAGTGGTCAGAAACACAGTGGTCAGAAACACAGTGGTCAGAAACTCACTGGTCAGAAACACAGTGGTTGGAAACACACTGGTCAGAAACACACCGTTCAGAAACACAGTGGTCAGAAACACACTGGTCAGAAACACAGTGGTATGAAACACAGTGGTCTGAAACACACTCGTCAGAAACACAGTGGTCAGAAACAGAGTGGTCATAAACACACTGGTCAGAAACACAGTGGTCAGAAACACACTGGTGAGAAATGCAGTGGTCAGAAACACAGTGGCAGAAACACAATGGTAAGAAACACAGTGTCAGAAACTCAGTGGTCAGGAACACATTGGTCAGAACTACACTGGTCAGAAACACACTAGTCAGAAACACTTTGGTTAGAAACACACTGGTCAGAAACACAGTGGTCAGAAACACGGTTGTCGGAAACACTGTGGTCAGAAACACCCTACTCAGAAACACCCTAGTCAGAAACACGTTGGTCAGAAACATAGTGGTCAGAAACACAGTGGTCAGAAACACAGTGGTCAGAAACACAGTGGTCAGAAACACAGTGGTAAGAAACACAGTGGTCAGAAACACAGTGCTCATAAACACACTGGTCGGAAACACACTGGTCAGAAACACAGTGGTCAGAAACACAGTGGTCAGAAACACACTCGTCAGAAACAGAGTGGTCAGAAACACACTGGTCAGAAACACACTGGTCAGAAACACAGTGGTCAGTAACACATTGGTCAGAAACACAGTGGTCAGTAACACAGTGGTCAGGAACACACTGGTCAGAAACACAGTGGTCAGAAACACTCTTGTCATAAACACACTGTTCAGAAACACAGTGGTCAGAAACACTCTGGTCAGATACACACTGGTCAGAAACACAGTGGTCTGAAACACACTGTTCAGAAACGCAGTGGTCAGAAACACACTGGTCAGAAAGACACTGGTCAGAAACACAGTGGTCAGAAACACAGTGGTCAGAAACACATTGGTCAGAAACACACGGGTCAGAAACACAGTGGTCAGAAACACACTGCTCAGAAACACAGTGGTCCGAAACACACTGGACAGAAACACACTGGTCAGAAACATAGTGTTCAGAAACACACTGGTCATAAACACACTGGTCAGAAACACGGTGGTCAGAAACACAGTGGTCAGAAACACGGTGGTCAGAAACACAGTGGTCATAAACACAGTGGTAAAAAACACACTGGTCTGAAACACAGTTGTCAGACACACACTGATCGGAAACACACTGTTCAGAAATGCAGTGGTCAGAAACACAGTGGTCAGAAACACAGTGGTCAGAAACACAGTGGTCGGAAACACAATGGGAAAAAACACAGTGGTCAGAAACACACCGCTCAGGAACACACTGGTGAGAAACACAGTGGTCAGAAACACACTGGTCAGAAACACACTGGTCAGAAACACACTGGTCAGAAACACATTGGTCATAAACACAGTGGTCAGAAACACACTGGTCAGGAACACAGTGGTCAGAAACATAGTGGTCAACATAACAGTGGTCAGAAACACAGTAGTCTGCAACACAATGGTCAGAAACACACTGATCAGGAACACAGTCGTCAGAAACACAGTGGTGAGAAACACAGTGGTCAGAAACATAGTGGTCAGAAACACAGTGGTCAGAAACACTATGTTCGGAAAGACAGTGGTCACAAACACAGTGGTCAGAAACACAGTGGTCAGAAACACAGTGGTCAGAAACTCAGTGGTCAGAAACACAGTGGTCACAAACACAGGGGTCAGAAACACACTGGTCAAAAACACAGTGGTCAGAAAGACACTGGCCAGAAACACACTGGTCAGAAACACAGTGGTCAGACACTTAATGGTCTGAAACACACTGGTCATAACCACCGTGGTCAGAGACACAGTGGTCAGAAACACACTGGTCAGATACACAGTGGTGAAAAAACACTGGTCAGAAACACGACGGTCAGAAACACAGTGGTCATAAACACACTAGTCAGAAACACACTGGTCAGAAAAACGGGGGTCACGTACACAGTGGTCAGAAACACACTGGTCAGAAACACTCTGGTCAGAAACACACTGGTCAGAAACATACTGGTCAGAAAGACAGTGGTCAGAAACACACTTGTCAGAAACACACTGGTCAGAAACACACTAGTCAGAAACACAGTGGTCAGAAACACAGTGGTCCGAACACTGGTCAGAAACACGGTTGTCAGAAACACGGTGGTCAGAATAACAGTGGTAAGAAACACACCGGTCAGAAACACAGTGGTCCGAAACACAGTGGTCAGTAACACAGTGGTCAGAAGCACAGTGGTTAGAGACACAGTGGTCAGAAACACAGTGGTTAGAAACACACTGGTCGGAAACGCAGTGGTCAGAAACACACTGTTCAGAAACACACTGGTCAAAACACAGTGGTCAGAAACACATTGGTCAAAAACACACTGGTCAGAAACGCAGTGGTCTGAAACACGGTGGTCAGAAACACAATGGTCAGAAACACCCTGGTCAGAAACACAGTGGTCCAAAACACACTGGTGAGAAACACACTGGTGAGAAACACACTGGTCAGAGACGCAGTGGTCAGGAACACGGTGGTCAGAACTACAGTGATCAGAAACACACTGGTCAGAAACACGCTGGTCAGAAACACACTGGTCAGAAACACAACGGGCAGAAACACAGTGTTCAGAAACACAGTGGCCAGAAACACACTGGTCAGAAACATGGTGGTCAGAAACACAGTGGTCCTAAACACAGTGGTCAGAAACACAGTGGTCAGACACACAATGGTCAGGAACACAGTGGTCACAAAGACAGTGGTCAGACACGCACTGGTCAGAAACACACTGGTCAGAAACACAGTGGTCAGAAACACATTGGTTAGAAGGAACTGGTCAGAAATACAGTGGTCAGAAAGACACTGGTCAGAAACACACTGGTCAGAAACACGGTGATCAGAAACACAGTGGTCAGAAACACACTGGTAAGAAACAGAGTGGTCATAAACACAATGGTCAGAAACACACTGGCCAGAAAGACAGTGGTCAGAAACTCACTGGCCAGAAACGCAGTGGTCAGAAACACACTGGTCAGAAAGACAGTGGTCAGAAACACATGGTTCAGAAACACAGTGGTCGGAAACACAGTGGTCAGAAACACACTGGTCAGAAACACACTGGTCAGAAACATAGTGGTCAGAAACACAGTGGTCAGAGACAGACTGGTTAGAAACACACCGGTTAGAAACACACTGGTCAGAAACACAGAGGTCATAAACACAGTGGTGAGCAACAGACTTGTCAGATACACAGTGGTCAGAAACACACTGGTCAGAAACACAGTGGTTAGAAACACACTGGTCAGAAACGCAGTTGTCAGAAACACAGTAGTCAGAAACACACTGGTCAGAAACACAGTGGTTAGAAATACACTGGTCAGAAACACACTGCTCAGAAACAAAGTTGTCAGAAACATGGTGGTCAAAAACAAGGTGGGAAAAAACACACAGATCGGAAACACAGTGGTCAGAAACACACTAGAGGGGAACACAGTGGTCAGAAACACACTGGTAAGAAACACACTGGTCAGAACACATTGGTCACACACACACTGGTCCTAAACACACTGCTCAGAAACACAGTGGTCAGAAACACACTGGTCATAAACACGCTGGACAGAAGCACAGTGGTCAGCAACACACTGGTCAGAAACAAAGTGGTCAGAGACACACTGGTCAACAACACACTGGTCAGAAATACTGTGGTCAGAAAAACACTGGTCAGAAACAATGTGTTCAGAAACACACTGGTCAGAAACACAGTGGTCATAAACACAGTGGTCAGACACACACTGCTCGGAAAAGCACTGGTCAGAAACACACTGGTCAGAAACACAGTGGTCAGAAACACAGTGGTCCGAAACACAGTGGTCAGAAATACGGTGGTCAGAAACACAGTGGTCAGAAACACACTGGTCCAAAACACATTGGTCAGAAACAGACTGGTCAGAAACACAGTGGTCAGAGACACAATGGTCAGAGACACAATGGTCAAAAACACTATGGTCAGAAACACAGTGGTCAGAAACACACTGGTAAGAAACACACTGGTCAGAAACACACTGGTCAGAAACAAAGTGGTCGGAAACACATTGGTCAGAAACACAGTGGTCAGAAACACAATGGTCAGAAACACAGTTGCCAGAGAGTGGTATGGAACACACTGGTCAGAAACAAAGTGGTCAGAAAAACACTGGTCAGAAACACAGTAGTCAGAAACACAGTGGTCAGAAACACACTGGTCAGAAACACACTGGTCAGAAACACACGGGTCAGAATAACATTGGTCAGAAACACAGTGGTCAGAAACCCAGTGGTCTGAAACACAGTGGTAAGAAACATAGTGGTCAGAAACACAATGGTCAGAAACACTGTGGTCAGAACACAGTGGTCAGAAACACACTGGTCAGAAACATACTGGTCCGAAACACATTGGCCAGGAACAAAGTGGTTAGAAACACACTGGTCAGAAACACATTGGTCAGAAACACAGTGGCCAGACACACAGTGGTCAGAAAAACACTGGTCAGAAACACACTGGGCAGAAATAAACTGGCCGAAACACTGTGGTGAGAAATACACTGGTCAGAAACACAGTGGCCAGAAACACAGTGGTCAGAGAAACAGTTGTCAGAAACACTGTGGTCAGAAACACAGTGGTCAGAAAACAGTGGCCAGAAACACAGTTGTCAGAAACGCACTGGTCAGAAACACAGTGGTCGGAATTACACTGGTCAGAAACACAGTGGTCAGAAGCACAGTGCTTAGAAACATACTGGTGAGAAACACAGTGGTTAGAAAAACACTGGTCGGAGACACAGTGGTCAGAAAGACACTGTTCAGAAACACACTGGTCAGAACACAGTGGTCAGAAACACAGTGGTCAGAAACACTCTGGTCAGAAACACAGTGGTCAGAGACACAGTGGTCAGAAACACAATGGTCAGAAACATTATGGTCAACAACATAGTGGTCAGAAACACACTGGTCAGAAACACACTGGTCAGAAACACACTGGTCAGAAACACACTGGTCAGAAACAAAGTGGTCGGAAACACACTGGTCAGAAACACGGTGGTCAGAAACACAGTGGTGAGAAACACACGAGTCAGCAACACATTGGTCAGAAACACAATGGTCAAAAACACAGTGGTCAGAAACACAGTGGTCAGAAACACTGTGGTCAGAAACACAGTGGTCATAAACACTGTGGTCAGAACACAGTGGTCAGAAACATACTGATCAGAAACACATTGGTCAGAAACACGGTGGTCAGAAACACAGTGGTCAGAAACACACAGGTCAGAATCATTGTGGTCAAAAACACAGTGGTCAGCAACACACTGGGCAAAAATACACTGGCCAGAAACACAGTGGTCAGAAATACACTGGTCAGAACCACAGTGGCCAGAAAAACAGTGGTCAGAGAAACAGTTGTCAGAAACACAGTGGTCAGAAACACAGTGGTCTGGAAAAACAGTGGCCAGAAACACGGTTGTCAGAAAAACACTGGTCAGAAACACAGTGGTCGGAAACACACTGGTCATAAACACAGTGGTCAGAAGCACTGTGCTCGGAAACACAGTGGTTAGAAACACACTGGTCGGAAACACAAAGGTCAGAAAGACACTGTTCAAAAACACACTGGTCAGAACACAGTGGTTAGAAACACACTGGTCAGAAACACACTGGTCAGAAACACCGTGGTCAGAAACACAGTGGTCAGAAACACATGGGTCAGCAACACATTGGTCAGAAACACAGTGGTCAGAAACACAGTGGTCAGAAACACAGTGGTTAGAAACACAGTGGTCACAAACACGGTGGTCGGAAACATTGTGGTCAGAACACGGTGGTCAGAAACACACTGGCCAGACACACAGTGGTCAGAAACACACTGGTCATAAAAACAGTGGTCAGGAACACAGTGGTCAGGAACACAGTGGTCAAAAACACATTGGTGAGAAACACACTGGGCAGAAATACACTGGCTAGAAACACAGTGGTCAGAAATACACTGGTCAGAACCACAGTGGCCAGAAACACAGTGGTCAGAGAAACAGTTGTCAGAAACACAGTGGTCAGAAACACAGTGGTCACAAACACAGTGGTCATAAACACATTGGTCAGAAACACAGTGGTCAGAAACAATGTGGTCAGAAACACACTTGTCAGACACACAGTGGTCAGAAACACACTGGTTAGAAACACAGTGGTCAGAAACACTCTGGTCATAAACACATTGGTCAGAAACACACTGTTCACAAAACACAATGGTCAGAAACACACTGGTCAGAAACACGCTGGTCAGAAACACACTGGACATAAACACATTGGTCAGAAATACAGTGGTAAAAAACACAATGGTCAGAAACACCCTGGTCAGAAACACAGTGGTCGGAAACACACTGGTCAGAAACACACAGGTCAGAAACACACTGGTCAGAAACAAATTGGTCAGAAACACACTGTCATAAACATAGTGGTCTGGAACACAATCGTCAGACGCACACTGGTCGGAAACACACTGGTCAGAAATGCAGTGGTTAGAAACACAGTGGTAAGAAATACAATGGTCAGAAACACGGTTGTCAGAAACACAGTGGTCAGAAACACAATGGTAAAAACACAGTGGTCAGAAGCACACTGGTCAGAAACACACTGGTCAGAAACACAGTGATCAGAAACACACTTGTCAGAAACACAATGGTCAGAAACAAACTGGTCAGATACACATTGGTCATAAACACAGAGGTCAGAAACACACTGGTCAGGAACACAGTGGTCAGAAACACAGTGGTCAACACAACAGTTGTAAGAAACACAGTAGTCCACAACACAGTGGTCAGAAAAATACTGATCAGAAACAGAGTGGTCAGAAACACACTGGTCAGAAACACACTGGTTAGAAACACACTGGTCAGAAACACAGTGGTCAGAAACATAGTGGTCAGAAACACAGTCGTCAGAAACAAAGTGGTCAGAAACTCAGTGGTCACAAACACTGTGGTCAGAAACACAGTGGTCAGAAACACAGTGGTCAGAAACCCAGTGGTCAGAAACACAGTGGTCGGAAACACGGTGGACGGAAACACACTGGTCAGAAACACACCGGTCAGAAACACAGTGGTCAGAAAAACACTGGTCAGAACCATAGTAGTCAGACACACAGTAGTAAAAAACACACTGGTCACATACACAGTGGTCAGAAACACATTGGTCGGAAACACGCTAGTCAGAAACACACTTGTCAGAAACACAGTGGTCACAAACACAGTGGCCGGAAACACAGTGGGCAGAAACAGTGGTCAGAAACACAGTGGTCAGAAACACAGTGGTCAGAAGCACAGTGGTCAGAAACACACTAGTCAGAAACACAGTGGTTAGAGACACACTGGTGAGAAACACAGTGGTCAGAAGAACACTGTTCATAAACACACTGGTCATAACACAGAGGTCAAAAACACACTGGTCAGAAACACACTGGTCGGAAACACAATGGTCAGGAACACAGTTCTCATAAACACAATGGTCAGAAACACCCTGGTCAGAAACACACTGGTCCGAAACACAGTGGTAAAAAACACACTGGCCAGAAACACACTGGTGAGAAACACAGTGTTAAGAAACACAGTGGTCAGAAACACACTGGTCATAAACACGTTGGTCAGAAACACAGTGGTCAAAAACACAGTGGTCAGAAACACGGTGGTCAGAAACACAGTGGTCAGAAGCACACTGGTCAGAAACACACTGGTCAGGAACACTGTGGTCAGAAACACACTGATCAGAAACACAGTGGTCAGAAATACTCTGGTCAGAAACACAGTGGTCAGAAACAGTGTGGTCAGAAACACAGTGGTCAGAAACACAGAGGTCAGAAACAAAGTGGTCAGGACCAAAGGGATCAGAAACACACGGGTCAAAAACACACTGGTCAGAAACATAGTGGTCAGAAACACACTGGTCAGAAACACACTGGTGAAAAACACTGATGTCAGAAACACAGTAGTTAGAAACACAGTGGTAAAAAACACAGTGGTCATGAACACAGTGGTCAATAACACGGTGGTCAGAAACACAGCGGTTAGAAATACAGTGGTCAGAAACACAGTGGTCAGAAACACCGTGGTCAGAAACACCGTGGTAAGGAACACAGTGGTCGGGAAGAGAGTGGTCAGAAACACGGTGGTCAGAAACACAGTGGTCAGAAACACAGTGGTCACAAACACAGTGGTCAGAAACACACTTGTCAGAAAGACAGTGGTCGGAAACACGGTGGTCACAAACACAGTGGCCGGAAACAGAGTGGGCAGAAACACAGTGGTCAGACACACAGTGGTCAGAAACACAGTGGTCAGAAGCACAGTGGTCAGAAACACACTAGTCAGAAACACAGTGGTTAGAGACACACTGGTGAGAAACACAGTGGTCGGAAACACAATGGTCAGAAACACAGTTGTCATAAACACAATGGTCAGAAACACCCTGGTCAGAAACACACTGGTCAGAAACACAGTGGTCAAAAACACACTGGCCAGAAACACACTGGTGAGAAACACAGTGTTCAGAAACACAGTGGTCAGAAACACACTGGTCGTAAACACGGTGGTCAGAAACACAGTGGTCAAAAACACAGTGGTCAGAAACAGGGTGGTCAGAAACACAGTGTTTAGACACACAGTGGTCAGAAACACACTGGTCAGGAACACTGTGGTCAGAAACACACTGGTCAGAAACACACTGGTCAGAAAGACAGTGGTCAGAACCCACTGGTTGGAAACACAGTGGTCAGAAACAGTGTGGTCAGAAACACAGTGATCAGAAACACAGAGGTCAGAAACAAAGTGGTCAGAACCAAAGTGATCAGAAACACATGGGTAAAAAACACACAGGTCAGAAACACACTGGTCAGAAACACACTGGTGAAAAACACAGTTGTCAGAAACACAGTAGTTAGAAATACAGTGGTCAAAAACACAGTGGTCATGAACACAGTGGTCAATAACACGGTGGTCAGAAACACAGCGGTCAGAAACACAGTGGTCAGAAACACAGTGGTCAGAAACACCGTGGTCAGAAACACCGTGGTCAGGAACACAGTGGTCGGGAAGAGAGTGGTCAGAAACACGGTGGTCAGAAACACAGTGGTCAGAAACACACTGGTCAGAAACACAAAGGTCAGAAACACACTGGTCAGAAACACAGTGTTCAGAATCACAGTGGACAGACACACTGTAGTGAAAAACACAGTGGTCAGAAATACAGTGGTCAGAAAGACAGTGGTCAGAAACTCACTGGTCAGAAATACACAAGTCAGAAACACAGTGGTCAGAAACACAGTGGTTAGAAACACACTGGTCAGAAACACAGTGGTCAGAAATACACTGGTCAGAAACACACTGGTCGGAAACGCGGTGGTCAGAAACACAGTGGTCAGAAGCACACTGGTCAGAAACACAGTGATTAGAAACCTAGTGGTCAGAAACACACTGGTCAGAAACATAGTGGTCAGAAGCATACTGGTCAGAAACACACTGGTCAGAAACACAGTGGTCAGAAACACACTGGTCAGAATCACACTAGTCAGAAACACAGGGGTCAGAAACACAGTCGTCAGAAACACACCGTTCATAAACACACTCTTCAGAAACACACTGGTCAGGAACACACTGGTCAGAAACACAGTGGTCAGAAACACAGTGGTGAGAAACACAGTGGTCATAAACACACTGGTCAGAAACACAGTGGTCGGAAACACAGTGGCCAGAAAAAAGGTATCAGAAACACATAGGTTGGAGACCTAGTGGTCAGAAACACATTGGTCGGGAACACAGTGGTCAGAAACAGACTGGTAAGAAAGACACTGGTCAGAACACAGTGGTCACAAACACACTGGTCAGAAACACACTGGCCAGAAACACAGTTGTCAGAAACACACAGGTCAGAAACGCAATGGACAGAAACACTGTGGTCAGCAACACAATGGTCAGAAACAGAGTGGTCAGATACACACTGGTCACAAACACACTGGTCAGAAACACACTAGTCGAAAACACAGTGGTCAGAGACACAGTGGTCCGAAACACTCTGGTCAGAAACACACTAGTCAGAAACACACAGGTCAGGAACAAAGTGGTCAGAAACGCACTGGTCAGAAACGCAGTGGTCAGGAACACAGTGGTCAGAAACACAGTGGTCATAAACACACTGGTCAGAAACACACTAGTCAGAAGCACAGTGGTCAGAAACACACTGGCCAGAAACACACTGGGCAGAAACACAGTGTTCAGAAATACAGTGGTCAGAAACACACTGGTCAGAAACACGCTGGTCAAAAACACAGTGGTAAAAAACACAGTGGTCAGAAACACGGTGGTCTGAAACACAGTGGTCAGAAACACAGTGGTCAGAAACACACTGGTCAGGAACACTGTGGTCAGAAACACACTGGTCAGAAACACACTGGTCAGAAACACAGTGGTCAGAAACACACTGGTCAGAAACACA